>JAULKM010101438.1:0-10166 GCA_032355605.1 Rubia tinctorum | reverse complement strand
GGGTCGAAGAAGGAAGACAAAGAAGTGGATGAATTGTGACCCGGAAGTTTGTACCAAGTTCTTATAATGATCCAAGACAAATTAGGCTCTAAAAGTGATACTATTGGATTCCTATTCTTGACTACTATAAAATAGACTACAAGAACTCCCTAATCGAATCAATGGTTCACCCGTAGCGACCAACGCGAAGACCGGCCAGGTGAAGAAGATCGGGTGCGCGGCTCGGGCGCTCAACCGCACGCCCGCGCACACCAAAACACTGAAGAAAACCAGACTCGGGATGAAAACTGCGCCCAGCATCCGCGCCTAGCTGCTGCATCCTCCGCATTGAAGGAAACCGGCCTCGGGATGAAAACTGCGTACGCGGCCCCAGCGCCTGCGTGCCCGCATACCCATGCAAGCGCTCGTGTTCCTACATGCCAGTGCCCAGCATCCGCGTCAGGCTGTTGCATCTGACATTGATTATGTACGATCGTGATGATGTCATGCTTGAAAATAAATAAAAAATTGTGCGAACAATAAAAGAGCAGCCAATGATCACATCATGGCTCCTTTACAACTAAGCTCGTCCTAACGCCAACTAAGGATCTAAACATAGAACTTCCTTAGGTTGATCGCATGCAAAGTGTTCGGGATGCTGCTGCCATCAAATCTTCATAGCTCATAACTGTTAGATCGATGTACTTTGGTTACCTTGTACGAGCCTCCCACATTGGGCATAGTTTTCATTTTTCTTCTCCTAGGATTCGTCATTCCTTCGCAGCATGAGATCGCCAACTCAAAAATATGTCTTCTTGACTTTCTCATTATATGCGCGAACCAGCGTCTCCTTGTTCTTTGCACCTATGATCATTGAATGTTATCTTTTCTCCTCAAGGTCATCCAAATGAAATCTCATCATTTTGGGATTACTGCATTTATTATATTTTTCCACTCTAAGTTACCGATTTTAAGTTACCGGTTTTGATTGGTACTACTGCCTCATGACCGTATCCTAGGCTACATGGTGTTTTATAGTGGGTTCTCGCACTGTTTCTCTGTATGACCATAATGTGTTGGGTATCTCATCTACCCATCTGGTTCGCTTTCCTTCCAATTATTTTAAAATTCCTTGGATTAACGTTCATGTTAGTTTTCTTCCCTTGGATATTAGCTTAGTGATGAGCTACAAACATGAATTTTTGTACAATCCCTAACTTCGAGTACCCCTCGGTGAAGGTTTCACTTTTTAACTGCATACCATTATCTATATTTATAGTTTGTGGTACATCGAACCGACAAAATATGTTTTGCCAAACAAACATTTTAATCGCTTTTTCTATGACACTTCCCAATGGCTTTGATTCTACCCATTTCGTGTAGTAATCAATCGTTAGGATTCGAAACTTTGCATAACCAGCTTCTTCAGGGAAAGGTGAAACCAAATAAATTCCCCGTTATAGTAACTATTGGCTTATGCGATACCAACACAACAATTTGGAAGCTTTTGCACTTTCGCACGAAGATGCGTGCATTGTTAAACATATTGGCCAATAATAAACTGGTGTAATTATCCTTTTCGATATTGTTCAGGATCCTTGATTCGTACAACATAGCCCGTTATGAACTTTTTTCGTGATTTCGTTTTCGTGGTATTATCCCATGCATTTTATCTATGGGGATAGGAAACCTTTTTTGTATAAGATTCCTCCCTTGGAAAATTAATATTGCAACCTTAATTCCAGCTTTCTAGCCTTGATTCTATCTGCTGGAAACTTTCCCATTTCAATGTAGTCCCTTAACGGCGTCACCCAGTTTGTTTCTCCTGTTTGAACCGTTGACACAGTTGTTATGACCTTTCTTCATACTCGTATGATCTCTACATTCACATCGTTCTGTCCCAGCAACAAATCAACCCATTGCCAGCTTACTGTGTCTGCCTTGGTATTTTTGCTCCCTTGTACTAGTGTCATGTCTTAGTAACAAATAGAAAAACTAGATCATTTCAATGTCAGGATTCCATATACATATTAATTATGGAAATATATACATATTTGTCAATCAATCCTTAAGTTTCATGTTCCATACACATTCAACATCACTCTTTTATATAACGAATGCTTATATTCAATCAACCTATAGTAAAATACATACTCTCATATTAATTGAAGACTAACCTAGAACCCTAAATTGAAGATATGGAAAGATAAATTGAGTTATTAGAATAATTACTTGCTAATTGAGTGACTAGTTAGAACAATCCACAACGCTATTGCCCACTTTAAACAATGGGTATTTAGATTTTGTAGAGTCCTCTTTTAATGTGGAAGAAAATTTTGGTTTTAATGATTGAGTTTAGTCAAAAAAAACCCAAAAACTTAATTTCTAAATTCAGAACAATGCGACGTCGGTCCTCAGCGTCGGCATAGTTTCGCTCAATGCAACCATGCATGCAAAGTCAGTTATCTCATGATTGACTGATAGTAATTGGTGATACACATGTAAATAATGTTGAACCTATATCAGTTACACTTTTTATTTT
This sequence comes from Rubia tinctorum, assembly GCA_032355605.1. Lineage (NCBI taxonomy): Eukaryota > Viridiplantae > Streptophyta > Magnoliopsida > Gentianales > Rubiaceae > Rubia > Rubia tinctorum. The sequence continues at coordinate 7,645 of JAULKM010101438.1, read as the reverse complement.
TATTTTGAAGATTATTTACCTCGGTTATTTTATAACTTAGGTAACTAATAAATTTTACTTCGACAAAAAAAATCGAGTTAAAAAAACTTTTTTATTCTGGTTGTTTCCCTATGGGAAAAATAGAGGTAAAAAGGCAAATTAATAGATGTTGTTTCTTGTAGTGTATGAATTTGTTTAGCAACCAAACATTCACCTTTGACATTAATATATGTAACTTGCAAACCATTATGATTCATACATTCTATGGATATAATTTAGACTACATGTAACTACCAAACCATTCATCTTAAACATTGTGAGTTGAATACTTGTAACTTGCAAGACAATATTCTTCCACACATTATATTGATATGAATATGAAACATATGTAACCCTCAATTAACTAATTTTCCATTATCTTACTTTCATTATATAGATATGAGTTGCAAATATTAATTTACTTAATTTTATTCAATTATACATAATGTGATATTATATTATGACATAAAATGTCCCACATGAATGAAATAAATCGTCACTAGCAGTAACGGTACTTTGACCCCTACTAGTCTGATAGAAAGGTCGACGTGACATGGTCATAGATTCTGTAGTCAATATCTATAGAAGATAGGTAGAGAGACATTTTAACGTTAACTTGTGAAATCCATCTACTTTACGTGTTGACCAATAGACTTTATGTCCTTAAATTGTTCGATCATATGTTTAAATGATAACATGTCTCACATCAATATCTTCCTCGCCCAAATTCAGTTCTCATGATTAAGTCCATTTTTGTCGTGTAAATCATCCTGGTTCTGCAATAGTTTTTGAAGGATTTAACCTGAAAATCCTCTTTTGAAGCGACCCAACATCTTTCTCACATACGTGATTTCTTACTTATGAGCAACATCCATTACTCAACTCAAAATGCATTATAAATAATAATGGGAGTAGCCTCTACAGTGACCTAACCAAGTCTTTAACTGTTCTCTTATCCCTTGGAATCCAGTGAGGATCTCGAGTTAGCATGGTTGGTTTTTCCTTTGTCTTGCCCATAAACTTTTATAGACTTGAGTATCATTCCTCGAGATGTTTTCTCTACTAGGTCTATAGGTTATGTACACCATTATGCATGTGTTATCCAATGCATTTGACACATTTATTATCATCTTTTATTTTGTTGATTGCTAGTTGTAGTTAGGTTTGCACGACATATTGTTTAGACGACCATTATTGGTTTTCTTATCTAAATTTCAAGTTTTGTAGATTGAATTGAAGATAATAGTCACTTTGTACTCACATGAACCTAGATCTTCCTTTTTATTTTATTAGTAGGTTGCTCGTGAGTACTTTCTCTAATATATTTTTAGAAGGCCATCCACGAGGGTGGTGGTAGATATTTGAAAGTCATTCGCAAGGATGGTAGAAGATACGAAGACCTTTCGCAAGGATGGTAGTAGACTGAAGGACACAGACTCCAAAGCATGATAGTAGAAGGAATTAGGACCAAGAAAGGTAGATTCAAAGTTCAAGGAGGCCAAGTCCGGAATGGAGGAATTGTTATCCGTGAATTGCACATAGTTTTAGGAAATTCACAAGAAGAACCAGCCATTTAGGGTAGCACCATTGGATTTTCTTCTCGAGGGATATAAAATAGACTACGATATTTACCAAATCGGACCAACGGTTCACTAGTAACGGAGCAAACAACTCAGCCGACTGAACCAGCTAGGGTCGGCACGAACTGCACAAGGCCAACATTAGGCTAAGCCTAACACGGCCCGTATCCGAAGGTTTTGGCACGACCCATTCCAACCAACACGGGTCGTGCAATGTTTTGGCATGAACCATGCTTGTTTCGGCTGTCCATGCTCTCCTAGTCACCTTTTTACTCCAAAAATAGGCTAAGTGTTGCCGCAGGACGTTTCGTTTTACCAGGCATGTGCATTTTCAAGTGACAAATGCAAGGACCATCCCACTTAATGGAATGGCATGTGTCAAGGCTGACGGTCCCCGCCTACACGAGGCTATGACCCATGCCAGGGCCGACATGCCACGCCTACACAAGGCCCCTCAGCCAGCACTGGTCGTGCCAGGTGCGACCTCCGCGCCGGTTGCGGCTGCTAGGGTTTTAGGCAATTTTTTGGCCTATTTTAGGCCCAATTTCCTACTACTATATATATGGACCTACTTCTACTAGGATTTAAGCTTATTCTCATTTTTAGATCTAAAGAGTAGGCTAGATAGAAATTCCTCTTCCTTCTCTCTATGTTCTTTTCTTTTCATATTTTTCTTTTTCCTAAAAGTATTCAATCCAATGAAATACTTAGGTTCAATACTTAGGGAGTAGGGATCTTACTTGGGGATAATATTTTGTTCATTTTGCGAGATTTCTAGATATACCTATTTCTATGTGTTTTGTGATTATTATGTTGGCTTGTTGACATAATTATTGTGAATTGCATGATTATCACACTTTGTTAGAACAAACCTAAGTCTAATTTCATGTTGTTAAATTATTTCTATCCCCGGAAAAAAAACTAGATGCGCTTGGGGTAAAGATAGTCTGGAACTATGTGGATGCATATGTGCATGTAAGGTTACTGATGTTAATCATCACGATCGATGGGAGATCGTCGTCGTACCTATCAAAGTTAAAATTTATAAGCCTTAAATTCTTACTAAATACAATTAAGCAGATAGTGGAAAATCGGGGTCGTCCACGAAGAAGAGAAATTTTCCTAAGAGTTCATGCATATACGGGTGGATATAAGCCTATATATGTGTGTGCAAGTAAAGGGGGGGTTTGGTTGCTTTTCCTAAATTAGGAATTTAAAGACAAGACAACTAGCAAAGTCAAGTAACTATGCTAACCATACAACAAACTAAGAAAAATGGGTAAAAATATAAATGAAAAATTCTTGGGTGCAATTGATTCTCACTTCCAAACCTCTTATAGATCATAGAACCATTCACTGATCGTATCACATTCATTACCTTTGGGGAATGCTATCACTTCCATTTTGAAGATCAACATTCATTGCTTCTCAACAGTAATTTACAAAGACGTTCAACGACCATTTGCAAACCTCATTGACAATCACATTAGAAGTTCAACGACCATAAATATATTTCATCAATGTCATTATACACGAAGAATAATAGTTTTGATAACAACTACAAGCATTCTACCAAATGTCTAGCCATGTAACCAAACAAAGCATTCGTTTAGACTAAACCTAGAACAATCAACATTCAAGGTTCAACCTTTCATTGGTACCATAGGACAAATATGATAACAAACCAAATTAACATACTCATCTAGCAAGATTAATATCATTTACCCAAAAAGAAGTTCTAATTCCATGTTCTTGGATTTTCATGTCAAAGAGCTAGGAAATTATACACATATCAAACCTCCTAACACTTAATTATACAAACATTTTGTATTCTCAAACAACCAATAGCATAAATAAAGCAAACATTCACATTAAGAACAAAATAAACGCTAAATAATAAATGCTTCAAGGAAGAGTGAAAGAGAGAGGTTCTTACTACATTGGATTGGAAGCTTCAATAAATTACTCCAAAGTACAAAACTAGCCAAGATAATCAAAACCCATAACACAGAACAGTAATCTACAAAGAACAAGAAGAATTTGAAGAAGAAGTGTAAAAATTAGGGTTTTGGAGCCCCAAATCGGGCCAAGAAAGTTAAGAAATTATTGGATGAAGTGCTATTTATAATACAATAAAAAAAGGGAGTGAAAAAAAAAAGTTTTAGGTTGATTTTCATGACCCGCAATGCCTTCCTTGCGACTCGCAACACTACAGTGTTGAAAATTAAGCTTCCAATACATTCTTGTTCGCAAGTCGCGACACAAATTCGCGAGTCACGACAGAAATCAGTCCAGTTTTGTTTTGCTTCCTCCGGATGAACCATTGATTCAATTTTGGAGTTCTTCTAGTCATTTTTATGGTACTCGAGAAGAAACATCCAATGGTACCATTTTTGGAGGCTTTTTGTTTTTGGATTGTTCTAAGAACTCTTCTTAAAAACTTAGATCATTCTTCACCCTCTACTTTTCTCTCCTTATTCACTTTATCTTCTACTACTTTGTAAGTGGCCTTCCTTATTCTACCATTCTTGTGAATAGCCTTCTTCAATATTCTACCATCTATGATAATGGCCTTCTTCATGATAGTTTCAAATAAGCTCATAAAACATGCATGAATTGACCAAATCATAAAGGTAAAACATGGTAGACACCACATGCTTACAAACTAGGTAGATGAGGGAAAATAACCACAGAGGGTGATTATAAACCCCTATTTTGTAAAACACCTAATAATCAAACTAATCACCAACAAAACAAGCTAAAAATGTATGTTAATTGTACTAAGAAAATATCAACATCACATCACATCAATCAACCATTTTCTAGTTAGCCGACCATGAGGTCCGAATGGTTGCACTTATAGATAGATTAAGTAGAAAACTAGGATTATCTTGTTGATCCTAGAGTCATCGATAAGACACCTACTTCCTTTTCCTTTGTAGGCCTAGGGGTAGTTCGTTCGTGGTGTTCAGCTCAGAACTTAATTGCACTGGGGAAAATCAGACCTGTACAATGAGCCATTTTCATTGTTGCAATCTCCTAGTTACGGAGGCAATGATGATTGAAGATTTTTTGGGCACTCTTGTATGTGACAGATAGAGAGAAGTTTTGACCATTGTCTGCTCAATGTGTCATAGACACAAGAATAGGGTTTGGTTCTTGTATTTGATGAAATCGATGAACGAGATGACATAAATAATACAACCCAAATATTCCTTGAGTGTTAGTTTATATTGTTTATTCTTGTGATCATTTGCATGACAGTAGTAGTTAGTACAAACTTCTCCCAATGATTGTTTTTCTAACACAGTTTATTCTTAACACGTGGTTGGATTGACGACCCGATCAAGATTGGGTTTAGTTAATTATTAGATTCCTAACATCTCCGTGGATGACTCCAGTACTTACCACTATCTACAATTATTGGTAGTATAGTAGTAAGAACGGGAGCAACATTACAAATTCTATCTTTGACTCACGTCCCTCTCTTGGCTTTATAGATCTCTCATGAAAAGGTTGTTTATAGCGACGCTCGGGAGGGGGACGGGTCAAATTTTAGCGCCGTTGGTGGTGTTGTTAGTTTAATGATCCAGTAATTGAGTAACTAGTGTTGTTTTTTTTAAGTTTTTGTTGTTGAGCTTTCTTACTAATTTCCAGTTACCTGTAACTCTTTTTGCTAGTGTTGATTTGAGTTGGCCGTTGTTTTATTCCTAGTTTATGGTAGATACCCGTGCTAATAAACTTGGAAGTTTTACATAGTCCAGCAGATTACACAGGTGGTATCCCAAGAATTAGGAAGAGATTTAGGTTGAAAGTTGAGAAAGAAGAAACGGCAGAGAATAATCGTACTTTGAGAGAGTTGATGGCTCCAAATTTGGAGAACTAACTGCTTTGCATCATTTTCCCACCTTTCCCACCCAATGTAACATGTGAGCTCAAGAGCGGTATGATTCATGCTTGCTGACTTTCAATGGGATTGCCGGAGAAGATCTGAATAAGCATCTTTCGGAATTCCACCTAGTTTGTACCAATATAAACCGATGGGTGTCACGGAGGAAGACTACAATCTGAGGGCATTTCCTATTCCACTTCAGGATTCAGCCAAAGATTGGTTATACTATCTCCAGCCCAATTGTATCACCTCATGGATGGATATGAAGTCAAATTTCTTGAGAATTACTTCCGAGCTTCAAAGTCTGCGGGGTTAAAGAAGCAACTATCCAACATCTCTCAGTATGCCAATGAGTCCCTCTACGAATATTGGGAAACGTTCAAGAGGTTGTTGGTTAGTTGTCTGTATCATCCAATCAAGGAGGGAGACTTGGTTTACTATTTTTGTGAGGGATTGTGTAATGATGACATGCGTATGGTTAATGCCGCTTCCAACAATTTGATTGCCAGTATGACAACCTTACCAATCATTGAAACCCAGTCGGGAGATGTTTTGGCTTATACTCCTACGAATGTTATTTCTATTATGGATGGCCAAATTTTCCTATCCACCGATCTATTCAATGCGGGAATCAGGCCTGCTATTAATGTGGGTATCTCTGTTTACCAAGTCGGGTTTGAAGCTAAATTTAAAGCCATGAAACAAGTAGCTGGTAAATTAAAGTTGGAATTGGCACAATTTGCAGAATTAGAAGCCTTTGCACTATTTGCTACTGATTTGGATAAAGCTACTCAGGATCAATTAGCAAGAGGGCAATGATTGCGTGAACTTCTAAAGCAATCCCAATCAACGCCTCTTGCAGTGGAAGAGAAGATAATGACTATTTATACTGGAATAAATGGCTATCTTGAATTATTAGAAATTAGAGAGGTAAAGAAATTTCTTATCGAGTTACGTACTTATGTCAAAACTAAGAAACTCCAGTTCCAAGAAATAATTTCTTGTACCAAGACATTTACCGAGGAAGCTAAATCTCTTTTGAAAGAATCTATTAAGGCTCAAATGGATCATTTTATCCTTCAGGAATAGGTATAAAAAAGTATTTATTTTTTTAATCTATTTTTCCAAAAAGTAATTAAATGTCTTGAATTCAAATTGTTCAAAAACAAATTTCCTTTATGTCGGTTTTTTATTAAAAATATGGAAAAAATTTATGTCCAATAGAATTTGAACATATACTAAAGGTTTAGAAGACATTTGTCCTATCCATTAGACAATGGATGCTTTTTGTTCTGATTTTTCATATTTTCACTTTCCTCGCCTCCTTATTGGTTGGAATAAAAAAACATTCAAATTGCATGGGAGATAGTTTTTTGAAATTATATTTTAAAATTTTATATTCTATCATGCCTTAATACTAATACTACTATTAATCTTAAATTGAATTAATCTAATAACTACATTGAGTATACAATATAAACATTTAAAAGAAAAACGGATAGCAGGAATCGAACCAGCATCGTTAGCTTGGAAGGCTAGAATTTATAGTTGACTTTAATTCAACATTTTCAACGTGTCTAATTCAAAACCAAACCCGAAACTTTTGTTTTATTTGGCTCTTTTATGGATGTGAACAATATTGTAACAAAATTCTAATCCATAACATCAATGTCACCTTTTTTTTCTGAATGGAATAAAACAAATAGCTTTCTGATTATCCATCTAGAGGAGTGTGAGTATACATATCTCTCTAGTTACTTTGTTCTCTATTTTTAGTTTAATTTAGAAGATGCTGAGGAAAACGGTTTGATTTCCACCGAGATAAAACAATAGGTTGATGTCTCTAGTAAGCTACAAGCATCGTTTAAGAGCTATTTTGCTTCCATTTTTTTCGTATAGAAAAAACCAAAGATTTAGTTACAATTCGAAACCTACTTTCTACCTGCATCTATGGATTCTTTACTACTAGTTATAGAAGTATTAATAAATAATCTAATCTAATTCAAAAATCATGTTTAGCAATTTCATAATCTACTTTCTTACTTTCTAAGTAACTGTTGGATACAAATCACGAGAATCTATGATGGAGATCAAGGGACGACTACCACCATAAATGAAGACATTCCACGTCTAGATCAAACATTCAAGGGTTATG
>JAULKM010101437.1:0-10166 GCA_032355605.1 Rubia tinctorum | reverse complement strand
AAATTTCAACCCCACTTGGCCCACATTTCCTCCAAAAGTTGAATGGGGTTCGGATGAAATTCTTCATCCCCCAAAGCCGAATGATCTTCCCTCTCTCCTCCCATCCCCCAAATCCCATCCCCATTTTAGAGTTCATCAACCAATTTCCAAATTTCATCCCACAAATTCCATCCCCATTGTAGATGCTCTTAACCTCCTTAAACCGACTTAAGCAGGCAAATAGATAGTATAAATAGGAACTGAATTCTTCATTTAAAACACCACTCTCTTTACCCAAAATATGATTCACCAAAGTCAGGATAGCAGCCAAAGAATTCCAAAAAAAAAACACTCAAGCTACGTTTAATTCAGTGACAGTTTTAATCGCCTTAACACGAATTGAATTAAAAAATTTCTTATATGTTATTTTATGTCAGTTAAAATTTACATGTGTCAGTTAGAAAGTTACATGTTATATGAAATAATATTAGATTCTATTCTTGCCGATTATTTGATTTCATACTAATTAAGCACGGTGTGTATTTTATCACATTATGCTTAATTATTGTGAAACTAAATGGATCAATGACCCTGATATTTTATGTGGATTACCGGCTTGTACTTTATCTTGCCGTGTCAAATTTGATTGTTTTCTACTGGAATTGATTGTCTGTGTTTATCGGGGTCCCCGACGCGATTGGAGTTCGGTTTAGTTCGGCGGGGATAAGCTACTCGTGGTGTTTCTGGTATGCTAGCATAACCAACTGTTACTGATACGAGCTCGTAACTGAACATATTGGGTGTGGCTGACGAATATGGATTTATGGATTTGTGATAGCCTTTGGGTACTACTGAAGAGTTTATGCCCTGATTCCAGTCATCGTAGCCATATAGGAACTTGATTGCATTTTGGCATAACCCACCTGTATCCTTTTACTTTGTTCTGGATCTATGTGGCTATTCATTTTATGTGATTGCTAAATTTAACTTGGTAATTATTGGCGATGGAACCTCACTAAGCAATGAGCTTACCCTAGTTTAAACAACCCTAACAGGTGTAGCTGAGCAGTTTGAGTGAAGAGTGCATTGTTGCCTTTACTTATTTTGGGGAAGGATCCTAGGCGAACTTTATAATCTTTTGGTTTAGTATGTATTATTGTTATGTAAAATATTAATGTAAAACTTGTCCTTATCGGAACCTTTAGAACCTTGTCTGTACTTAAGATAAACTCATGTTTAATACTTGTATTAAGACTTTCACTGTAATAGTAAGTTAGGTTTTGAATTTTCTAAATTTCTTTCGCATAACTATATTTGCTTATTACTGCAATCGAGTAATCCGATCTGTTGGATTCTTGGCAGCACGCCTAGTCTGACCCGATGCTTGCGTTGAGCAAGTGAGTCGTGGGTCTGGGGTGTTACACAATCCAAGAGAAGTATAGGATATGTTTCGATTTCTCTCATTTTGCATAGGAGCCCTTTCGGATTTTCATCCTAAAACCCCACATTTTTATTTTATTTTTCAAAGCTCACTTCTCACCTTTTTCCACAAAATTTGGCCTCTCACTTTTGCACATGTTTTTCAACCTATCTGGGCCTTTCCCATTGTTTCCAAAGTCGCTCATTTGGGTTTTCGACTTAATTGGGTATATATATAGATTTTTTTTCAATTTCCAATTTTTTTGTGTACCAAAAATGCCCATAGGATAGGCTTCATACTACAATGGGAATAAAAAAACAACCAAACACAAAGGAATTTTGTTAGAAATTCTAAGTGCCTAACTGCTCCCTCCACACTTAAAATTTGCATTGTCCCCAATGCATCATACAAAGTATAAAAATCACAAGTGGAGTAGGGAGAATTATAAGCACTTACTCTTGGGACCCCGAATGGCCCGCTCTCATGCGCCTTGTCTCACACCTTCTTCTTCTCTCTTCTTGCCTCAACTCTTGCCTTTCATAGGGAACGATGTCACGAAAACCTTCAAGCTTCAAGGCATGCATCATTTCAATCAATTGCTCCATGGAATCATCTTGTACACCAGTTCTCCCTTGAACAATAGCAAACTCTTCCTTCACTTCTTGCTCAATGGAATCTAGTCTAGCTCCCCAAGCCCTTATGGTTCCATCCATAGGGTCAAGCCTCGCCCCAAACTCCTCCATTTGTAAACTCATCCACCTACCAAATTTCCAACATCTTGCACCATTTGGGTTGAACTCATGATTTGTTCCCCAAATGTGCGAAGTGATCGAAGAAGTCCGCTAGTAGGTTGGTTCGGGTAGGTTATGCTCTAGGTGGGTTCTCACTATTTTCTTCTTTGATGTCCACATCCGGGGCCGATAAGGTGTTGTAAAAAGCCTTCTCAAACCTTGGATTGGGAGATATTAAGAGATCCTCTAATGTGGTGTCATGATTGATTGTCATTCGCCCTGGTTATGGAAGCACCATGAAGTTGAAAACTGTTGCACCACCATATATCAAAATAAAATGATCCTCCTTGGTATTGGTGGTGATCATAGAAGCTCTTGCAAACTTATCAATAGTATACTTCATCCCGGAATGACCTAAATTCACCAAAGCAAAACGAGAAGGCTCCTCGTGTCCTTAAGTATTGTGCAAAAAGCCCGACCATTCCTGTAATTGGTATCTTTCTGGCTTTCTTCTTCCCCATGAATGTGCACTCTTCCACATAGAAGTTTCCGTTCAAAGTCATTGTCCAAAATATTTGCACGTGTCAGTTAGGGCATTGAGAAATTTCCCCATGGCAAAGAACTCATATGGATAGGAGTTGGTGCAAGTACCGCAAAGACGGGTGGACTATTGCAGTACTCTTACTCGAGTGGTTTCTATCAACGCCTGCCAAGTTCTTCCAAAAATTGCTCAACGAGAATAGAAATTCTTGTTTGTGTGTCTTCATAAATTCCTTCCCGTACATCTACCCAAATGCTAGAGCGGCTTCCCTGTGGATTACTTCTTGTTGTCCAAGTTGAATTTGATGGTCCTCCTTCTGTCAGTGTCCGATGTTTGCTCTACGGTTTCCAAAAAACTTTAAAGTCCATCAAATGTATGTCTTGGAGTTCATCTCGAGGAAGCCTTCTAGGCTTATCCAACCTAGAAAATAGGTGATGGTGTTGAGTAGGCCTAGTACTACCAAAGTCTCTTTGCATGCAAACTTAGTCTCGAAGATTTTCTTCCTTGGCCTATTGAGATACTTTCATTTCCGGGCTGCACCCCCGGTGATGTTAGTCAATCCTATGAACTCATCAACAATGGCGGGAGTAGGAGGTATGAGATTTTTCAGCTCCTGTCCCCCAAATTTAGCCGCTCTTTATCACCTTGGGAAGTTGTTCCTTTCTCCGGTCTACTCCTCTTAGGACTAATTCCAGCGCTACACAAGAGAAACGACAATGGCAAAATACACATGGAATATGCATCAAGATCACTTAGAAAGAATCATTCTTCTTAAACATCCAACATATAGAAAGTCATGTAATATCAACTCAAGGATCACATTCTTCCACCACACTTAGTTCAATCTAACATCATGTATATAACCCACATATTTCCATAAGACATCAACAATTTTTGAATTTTCAAGCTCCCCCCATATAACACAATCATATTAATGAAAACAAGTATATACAAGGTTCAAAGAGTTACCCAAACTTTGAGCTAGGAGATGAAGATCATACAAAAAAGCAAAGAGTGCTCTCTCTTGAGAGAAAATGCCCAAAGTTGAATTTCTCCTATTGTGAAATGAGGTCGGATGTTTTCGAAGTAATTGGAGTGAGTTAAGTGATCTATATTGATGGGAGAAGGTACTCTGAATTTGGATTTGGAGAATCAATGATGTTTCTCAAGTGGGTTGTTTAGGACAGAGACAAAAGGAAGGTAGTAATGGTTTGAGGAAAAATGGAAATTTTTGGAGTAAAAGCTTAATGAATTCATGCTTAGAGAAGGTACCAGTGCCTGGTGAAGTACCACTAGCACTAAACAATTTGGGGAAGAAGAAAATTGTTGGAATTAATGGGGTAAAAATGCTTGTTTTGGCAAAGTTTCATTTTTGCCAAAAAAAAAATCATTTTTGCCCGACTGCAGTACTTTCTAGCTGGCACGAGGCATGGCATGACCATTCCATGTGAAGGCCACATACCAGTTATTCCTACATGAGTCTTACATGGCTCACGCTGCACCGCATCTTTGTTTTTCTAACACTTTTCACCCAATTCTATTTTCTCCTAACCACAACCACAATACCCGATCTTAGACTCAATAACAATCAGAATTCTCAACAAAATCCTTTTCCACACATAGAAAAAACATGAAAACAATCAACTACTAAAAACACCAAAGCAAAGAAAAAAAACTTTATATTTATTGTCTTCCTCACGACTTATATTCTTCATGCATTCAATTTAGAACAAACGTATAATTGGGTCTCCAGAGTCACCATCTACGACTCTACCCACGATGACGTCTTTGTGGAGAGGTTTTCACAAAGTGTCATCCTTACCTTCACACTTCTTGTCAACACCCAGGAGTTCATGTTCATCCTTAGCTAATGCCGATTCCTTAGCCTTTTCCTTGGTTTCAGGAGGTGGTCTAGGAAGTTTTAATTCCTTGCCACTCTCTACCAATCGCTGCATGTTAATAGAAAAAAAATTCAAAATAGAAATCTTATCACTAAAATCATGTATGGCGTAAGTGTCATCAACATTCTCATCAAAATCAATTCAGAAAGCATGCTTTCCCTCATCAATCATATCAAGACTCTTATCATCATCAATCATGCAAGTTTCTTGACATTGGTTAAATTCATCACATAACCTTATACCATTGCATGAAAGAGAAGAAGCAGATCATTTATGCTTAGATTTATAAATGTCAAACCTAGATTTATCAATATTATCCTATAGGGTCAATGTTCCCAAGTGGACATCTATTTTAATCCTTGATGTTTTCAACCGCCACAATAGAATTGGGGGTGCACCTCTATCGTGCATCACATCAAGGACATAAAAGTCCGCTGAAAACACAAGATTACCCACTCTAACCATAACATCCCTAACTAACCCCATATGGCTTGTTTGGGAACGATCGACCAGTTGGATTATCACCCTAGTGTCCCTAAGTTCACCTATATCAAGAGTATCAAATAGGCTATATGACATAACTTTAATGGAAGATCCAAAGTCAATTATAGCATCTTTAATCAACCTACCACCTAGAGAAATAGGAATTGAAAACATGTCGGGGTCATCACACTTTTTGGGGGATATTTCTATGGCCTAAAGTGGAGACTCCTCCTATTTTGCCTACTTTTCTAATATGTTTAGTCATTCTCCTAGTGAAAGAATTCTTTAAAAATTAGCATATGATGGAATTTTCTCAATTTTGTCTAAGAGTGGAATACTAACCTCGACCTTTTTGAAGACTTGGCGGATTTGATATTCATTGGGTGCCACATTTGGCCTTCCCCTCAAAGCTCTAGGTAACAGTGGCAGAGGGCTAACCTTCGCCTCGGTTGTAGGGAGCTCATGTGTAGGCTCCTCCTCAATGATTAATTCTTCCTCTATAAATACGGCCTGGTTGTTTTCCACAAACTTTTCGTCTTCTTACACAATCTCCTTCTCGGCTTCTCGCACCTCCTTCCCACTTTTTAATTCTAGTGCACTAACATTTTGTGGATTTACTTTGGGTAGGGACTGTAGCTTGTTGGAGTCTCTTTCCTCAAGCCAGCTAATCGAGGTGGCGAGTTGGCCAACTTGCACCTCAAGATTCTTGATGCTTGAGAATACCCTCGTGCCTAGCTCTTCAATGTCTCTTCTTATGCGCTCAGCGAACATGTTGCTTTTCTTGCCCAATTGAAAATTTTCATATAAGATCTCCTCCCGATTGACGTATAAATCAGAGCATAGTTGTTGGAAGACCCTTCTCCCCTAGGGTAGGGTTGAGGTGGAACTCCCTCTTGATTGTACCCTTGGTTGTCATCGTGCCACCGGAAATTCGAGTGGTTGCTATATCGGGGATTGAACAAGTTTGCATACGGGTCTCGGCGATCTCCACCTTGGTATCCTTGGAAACCTTGCCGCTCTCCACCAAACTGTCTATTCTCACCATTTAAGTCCAAAGCCTTGACCTCCTCAAAGTCCTCTACAACTTGTTGGGACATATCAGTTGGATGATCCAATTTGTAAATCCCGCACACTTTTACTTGATGAGTCCTCCCTTTCATGAATTCCTTTGTCATTGAAGCAATAGCTTGGACTTGCTCTTCGAGCTTAGGGGAGTGAGTGGATTCTTCCAGTGTCGTTACCCGTGATCAGCTCCAAAACTGTTCTGAATCAGTTCACTTCATATCAATTCAGTTCAGCAAAAGTTTAATAATGAAATTTAACTTAATTTATTCATATTTTTACTATTTTTAATAGGATTTATTTTAAATCAGTTCAATTCAGTTTAGCTCAAATCAGTTCAATTCAGTTTACTTCATCTCAGATAAATTCTACAGAACATGACCTTCACAATTGCCGATTAATATTGATTGGTTTTTATTGGTTTATTTTTGTTGGAGATGGCTTGTGTTCTACTAGCTACTGCCCATGCTTTCTTCATAAAAGAGTTTCCTAATTCTAATTTAAGACTTAAACTAATTGTACACTACAAGAAAACCCCTCATTTTACAATAATTTTTTATAAACGGCATAATAGTGGTTGTAGAAAAAAGATATTTATAACGGAAAATTAAATACGGTAGTAATACCTCTGATTGAAAGTGTTGCACTTTGCGATCATGTTTGCTAAATGTTTGAAGCAATGTATCCGTTAGGTTTTCCAAACTCATTAATCTTGGGACGGAATTGAAAATTAAATTTGGTGGTATTCACCGCTGATTGAAGCAATGAATTCGTTAGGTTTTCCAAACTTAATCAAAGTTAAGATTATTCCTAGACATTTTGGGATGAGGATTAGTATCTACATGTCTTCAAAATCGGTTATGTGCTTGAAGTATGAGGTATTTATGCCGACTATGGAGTTTATTTCAGGAATTTGGATGGCCTTGAGGTGTGTTGCAAACAACTAGGTTGTGCTGTGATGGAAGCGATGGTGGGTGATTTTTCTGGCAGCACAGAGGGAGGCATATGAGAGGAGAACGATGAAGAGGAGTGACAATAGTGTCGGTGGTAGGAGGAGATTGAAATTAGGGCGGCGACATTAGAGTCTGCCAGAGAGGGAGCGATGACGGTGGCGTGGGTGTGGAGGTAGGAGAGGAGGCTTTGGTGGGAGGTTTCTAACAAATTTTTTCTAACATCAATCGGTGTTTTGAAAAAACTTGGTCGATTACCCTTCGTATTCATATCAAATCATGGTCAGTTTGGATGGCATTAAGCTTAGATGAACCGATCTTCATTCTTCTACGCTCTTCCCTGCTTCTTCGCCATATATCCATAAAAAAATTCAATCGCGCACTAAATTGTACACTCTATAGGATAGAAATTCATGAATTTTCTCAATTATCATGGTTTGAAAGTTTTTTTGCGGGTTTTGTAGATGGAGGATTGGGAAGATTATTTGGGGAGGAGTTGCTGATGTCGGGGAAGGAGGTGGCCAGGGTCGAGGTGGTTAGAACTTATACAGGTGAGTTTATTATGTATTTCTTTGCTTCACGAGCATTAGGTTAATGATGCTATTTCTTATGTGTGGCTATATTGTTGAAGAAGATTATGTATTTTATAAAGTTATGAGTATAATTAGTTGGCAAGTTTTAACTCGGGGACATTTTTGTTTTACTCTGCTGGGCATGGTTAGAATTCTGTTTGGGAGTAGTTTTATAATGTATGCAGCGGTGGAATTGTGCTCAATCCTTCTAAGCAGTTGTGATCCCGATTCCTAATGGTTTAGATTCATAATACTATTTTTAATTTGGGAGTCTGATGTATCCTACTTTTTCAGCAACCTCATATGTGTAATTTGATTATTCCTCTCTCTCTGTTGGCTTTTGGAATAAGTCCAATTTTTGTGTGATTTGCTGAATTTTGTAGTTTAAATTGATGAAATGGACATGGCAATTATGGTTCTTTCAGACCTAATATACCTATCGGGGTACCCATATGGTTAGTAGTGGCACTAAAGAAGAGAGGAAACTGTAAAATTAAACCTCCACAGTCGAGTATATGAAAAGACTAAATCCTCCTCACTCTTTTCCGGCTAATTCCTCGCTCCCATTTCCTTCACCTAACTCTCCATCCTCACTCTCTTTCACCGCCATTGCTCCTATTTTATCTGCCTAACTTTCCGTACTCATCTCTTACTCTACTTCCTCCGCCGTTGGTCAATCTTCAAACAAAAATCTCATTTTTCTTTAACTTCTCAATTCGGACGCCCTAACTGTGATTTTTTTCTATAGTCATCCAGGTTCAACACCCGGGTTGCCAACGACGCTGTTGAGTAGGGTTGTTCGAATCCAGGTTCGCTCGAAACTAGGTTCGAATTTCGTGGTCGTAGGTTGGAGAGAGGGGAGAGAATTGGTTGGTTGTGTGGCGATGGTGAGAGAAGAAGAGAGAGGAGAGGGGCGGTTGATTTGAATCTCCATACAAAAACTCTGGGTTGCAGAATTTGTTTGAATCTTGGCCGTATTAAGGGATCTCGCAAACTCTAATAAAGCCGCACAAATTGATCACTAACTAGCCCGTAGGATTAACTCACAATTCGAAGGGTATTTGCTCACTAACTAGTCCACAAAATTTCCCCACAAATGGAAGAGTATTGATACTTAACTATCCCGCATGATTAAGCAACAATGAAACGCTCGCAAGCAAATAGTCAATACTTAAATTATGAATACATGATTGATTAAAAGATGATTAAAATTCGTGGATGGCCTACCTATTTATAGGTCATGGTTTGGCCAACCCTAATCAGAATCAGAGTGGGATTTGGTAATTCTTGTTCGAAACTGAAAAAAAACTTATGACAACTTTAAAAAGTTAAAACCATATCTAATTAGAATACCTAATTTAAAAAGAGTATATGGCCGAATTTATCCAAGCTAATTCTTGAATAAATGATGCATTATTTAATCTTACCAAATCTAATTCTAGTCAAATTAGAATATAACTCCTAAATTAAAATATTTAAAAATTAACTCTAAATATGAGTACAATACCTCACTAAATAACCCAATGAGAAAAAGAGTATAATATTAAGCTTCTAAAAATACTAAATTAAGAAAACTATAATAAATGATAATTTTGATGTTGCATCATTCCCTCTGTGGTCAAAACATTTGGTCATCAAAACGTAAATGATCTTAAAAATAAAGGGAGATAAACATCCCATGCCATCCCTGCGAAGTCCGACTAATAAACGGTGACTGTGCGCTGACTATGAAGTGACTCCTTCAACTCGTGAGAAAGGAAGAACTGACAAGAAAATGAACTTAACTCACTTTAAATCAAACTCCTACAAGAAATTTATCAACTCGTGATAAATTAGTGTCTCACGAGATGATAACTTGAGAGGTGGTATATTCACGCGCCAAGAAAAAGACCAGCCTTAGTGTATGTGTGTGAGCCACACACGAATTGAATCGGACATGCACGTGAAGGTCATATGCCTAGGTGAACTCGTGAGTGAAGGCCACACGCGGACTATTCTTCGCTGTGGACTTTCTACTGCGATCGTCTTTTACGATGAACTAAGATCCGAGGGTGCATTACTGGAGAACGACACAAAAAACATAGGATACCAGGAGGTCATCTCCGTACCTCTAAAAAATACAATTTATAAGCCCTAATTGCTTCCTAACTACAACTAAGTATATAATGACAAGTTGGGGTAATCCACGAATAAGAGGGATATTCCTAAGGGTAAATACTAGTTTAGATATATATATATATACACATGCATATATATATATATATATATATATATATATATGTATATATACATATTTATAGGGGAGGGATTAGGTGAGAATACACATTTATGTGAGAACATTATGATATAAGAGAACAAATCTGAACCATTCAATTACATAATCTAATGGTTCCAACTTAATACTAAAATGTTTAAACTAATCATTATTTAGCTAAAGTCGCGGGTTATCATTATGTGTCATAAGCTTTAGTCGGGTCATAACAACAATAATCTGGATACTTTTCAATTAGACTTCCCCTCTTTTTGC
>JAULKM010101436.1:0-10166 GCA_032355605.1 Rubia tinctorum | reverse complement strand
GAACCTCACCATCAACATACTTAGGATTCATCGTTTGCCTGGCGTGAATATTGTCGGGTCCAAATGGGTTTTTCGACTGAAGCATTGCCAAACTGGTAGTTTTGATCAATACAAATATTGTCTTGTCATTATGGATTTTCTTAGATTTTTGGGTTTTGACATTAATCATAACGTAACTTTAGCCATGTAGTTAAAGCTTCCACTGTTCGTGCGGTTCTTACCATTGCCACTATGCGGAAGTGGCCTCTTAATTTGATTCATGCCAAGAATGCCTTTCTCAATGTCTGATCCATATGGTGAGACCAATGGGCTATAAGGATCCTACTCGGCTTTATTATGTTTTTTGCTTGTGTAAGGCCATTTATGGTCTTATAAACAACCTCGTGCATGGTTCAGCGATTCAGTATTTATCTTCGAGACCTTGATTTTCTTTGCAACTCCACAGACACTTTATTGTTTATTTTTTCTTGAGGATACATCTTATTATAACTTCTGATGTGTAGATGATATCACACTCACAAGAAATGATGATGCGACTATTCGTTGCTTCATTACTCGTACGAATCAAGATTCATACTTTACAGATTTGAGTTTGTTGCATTACCTTCTCAGTTTGGAGGCATCTTTTACTTTGTCTGGTCTCTTATTGAGTCTGGAAAAGTATGCTCATGACATTATTTTTCAAGCATGTATGACTGATGTAGCTACTGTTTCTACGTCATTTGTACCACTGTCCCAGATTCACAGGAGTACTTGTCCTACTTTGGCGATCCCTACCCTCTATCGATCCTTAGTTGCTGATCTTCAGTACCTCACTGTTACTCGTCCCATTTGGCCTTTTCGGTTAATTCTATTAGTCAGTTTTTTCATGATCTCAGTGATGATCATTTTGTTGCCATGACTAGTATTCTTTGTTACCTATGTGTGTTGTCTCTCATTCATCTCACATTGGTTCTATAGGGTTTTGGGATATCCTAACGTAGATTGGGATCGATGTCTTGAGACTTGTTGTTCGACCTACGACTATATTGTGTTCCTTGGTGGTCATCTGGTTTCTTGGAGTGTTAAGAGATAGCCCACAATTTCTCGTTCCAGTTCAATGTCGGAGTATCGTGCTTTGGCCAATACTTCTGCTGAATTTGTCTGGCTATCTTACATACTTTGAGATCTTCTCTTTCCTCTATTCAGTTCCCCGCTCCTGCTTTGTGACAACACTCGTGAGATTTTTCTGACTCAAAATCCCTTTTTTCACAAGAGTGTGAAATATATTTACATTAACTATCACTTTGTTTCTTAGATCCAAGCTTTGTGTTTTGGTTAATTCGACGCTTCACTTGAGAGATGTGTTATAATAGACTAGTTAGACTAGAACTTTGTTAAGGTTTAACACTCTCATAACCCTGATCTTCTCTATTTATATCCTCAATAAACATGGAATAATCATTGACCTAGTTAAGCGAACCTATCAGAGCTGTAGCGAAAGCGAGCCTTGATTTTCCCTTTAGTCGAGTCCCAAACAAAACAATAAAAAACTCCCTTGGCTTCGGATCTCATCAGTGATGTCTCACTAAGTCAAGTTTATGAGCCCCTATAGCTCGATGGAGTACTAACATCCATCGAAGACACACTTTTTATTCATGAAAAGACAATATTTTTTCTCTTCCTCATTCTAGAAATAAATATAGGAAAACGAATGAAAAATTAATGCCACATGTGTTGATCTTTAAATGGGGCATACACTGCATACCCCTATTAACCAACATGAACATCACGCTTTAGAAAAAAACTTAGAATGTAACACAAAATCACTCAGACACAGGAAGAGTAATATACGTCATAAATGCTGCTTAGGACAATCTATCGCTAAAATTGAACCGTGCTTCGTGCTACTAACCCAAAATGGCCTATTTTTTTGCTTGGTTGATCCACTTAAACTTAACAGTTTTGTTTGCAAAAGCAACTTGATATACTTCCTCCATCCCAGGTCAAATTTTATAGAATCTTTTTCATGGTTATCAATAAACATGTTTAATTGTTAATATGTTTTATAAAATATAACGGTAAATAAAAATTTGATATTTAAAAACAACTTGTTACGATGAATCCAACAGTATCACACATGATTATATTATTACTTATATAATTATTCAAATATGTGGTCAAAACTGATTGGTGAATAGTGTCAAATAGTAAACAATGAAGTTTGATCTTGGGCATGGGAGTCACAAATTTGAAAAGTCATGGTACTTTCATAGCTCAAAATGAAAATTTTAACTAGACTTTGATTGGCAAAGTCAAAGTTATTATACTAGTGAAAATATGAATGCTCCAATTATATGTACCACTTACCAAAAAAAAAGTCAAATACTAGTTCAAAATAATATCTCAAAATGAACAAAATTTTATAGAACATAAATAAAATTCAAGAAACTTATTAGCACTGAACATATAGATATAACATTGTTTAAAAATATGGCTACAACCTACAAAATTGTAGAAACATTTAAACCAAATAAATGAAATTAGATTTAAGTTTGACCCTAGTTCTTGGAGACTAACATGCTTACAACCATTTATTCAAATTCGTAGTCTGTTACCATATGCTCATTAAAATAAAAAAAATACAATCTATCAAGTATCTAGAAAAATAGATTATCAAACCTAACCAATCAGACTCTAACTGGTTAGATTCTACGAGTATCTCTCCAGCGCACTTTTGTTTTGCACTCTGGACAGTCGCCATAACCTAAAATATATTCAAAGATGCAGATGTTGCAGTACATACGGCCACATCGAAGCTCTGTTGGATCAATGATCTTGTCCTCGCAAAGAAAACATCTCATCGGGGACTCTACAAAATCTGGCGACCCTTCTCTCGTGGCCTTTGCCTCCTCCTTCTTCTTCTAAAGAGCAATAAAAGATAATGTCAACATGTAATTCTACTAATTAAGTTAAGATGTAATGTCTCATGCATAATAAAACTCAACATGTTATCTATATCCAATATTAGAACCAACAAAAGATTTATTGAGAGTGAGATTCATTATCAACCCTAGATACATGTTGTTTTCATTAATTAATAAAAGAATGTTACACAAATGAACAATAAAAGCAAACCCTATGAGAAGTAATGGTTTAAGTGATTATTTTCTTATCTTTTCCATCATTAACCACGTTATGTCGCGGACATCCATCTTTGTTATCTTTACTTCCATATACAATATAAGTTACCATTTGTCAAGAAAAACACATATACGCAGTAAATATCGATGGAGTCAATTTGGGTAAAAAATAATCATTTAAAAATCACTTGATAAAATCAATGAATAGATTAAGAAGTGAAGTGACTAACTTGAGCTACTTTCCCCGGCCTCAAAATATATACCAAGAGTAACTGATCCAAAGTCTAGGAAGTCCTCATCCTAATAAATATCATTGGTTAAAAAACAATTTACCACAATTGAATCAATTTCCATTGAAAATAAAGGTAATGGGAATTATGTAAATATGCAATAGACTATACATTTAAACAGTATATATATTATAAAATTATTTCACATGTGATACTAATTACATGTACTATCACTCCCGACTACAATATTAATATTGTTAGTTGTGGATTGCAGATCCAATTCAGACATCGAAACTTTGCTCATAAAGTCATCTCCTTCTCCATTGGAACCCACCATGGATTTCTTTTCATCATCATCTCCGGGGGGGATTATCCATCTGCAAATTAATTAATTATGAAACTATTATGAAATTAGCTAGTTGAATTAATGAATGTGCAATTCTTCTAAAACCACTTATGCTTTCTCAAAAACATTTCCAAAAATGAGCAATCAAATCAAACTGCATAGAACATTAATATATAAAATATAATCAACTGTCCAACTGATATCCCCTTTCTCTTTTACAAAAAAAAAGGCTTTTTATTTGAAACCAAAACAAAAACAAGATTCTTTACATGAAATGCTAGGTTTATGGGTTTATATTGGTCCAACCACAATTTAATAACTCCATATAACCGAGTGTAGAAAATAAGGGTAATAATGTATGTTTGTATTCATACTCGGGGATACATTATATAGAGGTACAAAGACCTATACAGAAAAGGAAAAATGAATCTAAATCTAATTGCAATTACAAGTAATATTCAAATAATATTGTTATTCCTTAATACCCCTCCTCAAGTTAGAAATGCCCAACTTGCCAAGTAATGAATGAAACTGAGTTCGTCCGAGAGATTTGGTGTACAAATCCGCCGGTTGGTTGGTCAGTCGTGCGAATGTAATGAGTAACAATAGTACCAGACTGTACAAGATCACAGACAAAATGACAATCAACCTCTATATGCTTCATATGTTCATGGAACACCAGATTTGCTACAATATGGAGAGCAAATTGACTGTCACAAAATAGTCACATAGGAGTAGAATGCACAACACATAAGTCACGAAGTAATGACTTAAGCCACATCAAATCACAACAGGCAACGACTATAGCACGATACTTTGCTTCAGCAGAAGAACGAGAAACTATAGGTTGCTGCTTAGTTTTCTATGAAACAGGAGAATCACAAATCATCATAAAGTACCCAGTAAGAGAATGTCATGTAACGGGACAAGCAGCTCAATCAGAATCACAATAAGCAGTCAACTGTAATGAACTACGTGAAGAGAGAAATAAACCTTAACTAGGATAACTCTTCAAGTAGTGAAGAACTTGAATCGCAGCTTGCTAGTGAGAAACACAAGGAGACTTCACAAACTGAGCAAGTGTACGAACTGAATAACTCAACTCAGGACGAGTAATAGTCAGGTAAATGAGGCAACCCACCAGGCGCCGATATTGCCCAGGATCACCATAAAGTGGGCCTTCAACTTTCGCAAGATCATGTTGTTGCTCCATAGGAAAATCAGTCGGTTTAGAAGCCGATAAACCCGTGTCAGACAAAATATCCAGGGCATATTTCATTTGTGAAAGAAACATCTCATTCGGTCTTCTAGAAATCTTTATACCCAAGAAATACTTAAGTGTACCAAGATCCTTCATATGAAAACAAGAACTCAGTTATTTTTTGAATTGAGAGATGAGCGACGAAGAACTAGCAGCAATGACCAAATCATTCACATAAACAAGTACATGCAAAGAAACTTAGCCACGGGTGAAAGCAAATAGAGAGTAATCTGCCTTACTCTGAACAAAACCAAATGCACGTAAAGCCTGATCCAATTTTGCAAACCAATTACGAGGAGCCTGCCAAAGACCATAAAGAGATTTTTGAAGGCGACAAACCTGGCCAGGAGGCACAGGGTAGCCTGGTGGAGGTCGCATAAATACCTCTTCATGCAAATCACCATGTAGAAAAGTATTATGCACGTCCATCTGATACGGTTCCCAACCACGAATGACTGCAACTGATAAAAACAGACGTACTGAACTCATCTTCGCAACAGGGGAAAATGTTTCAGTGTAGTCAATTTCTTCCTTTTGGCGATTTCCAAGAACCACCAAGCGAGCTTTGTGACGTTCAATGGTACCATCAGACTTGAACTTGGTACGATACACTCATTTGCATCCAATAGCAGTCTTATTCAGAGGTAAATAAGACAAAGTCCATGTCTGATTGTGCTCAAGTGCATTAATCTCTTCAGCCATTGCATCACACCAATGAGCATGCCTCGAAGCCTCAGAATAAGTAGTCGGATCTGCACTAGAAGTTACTACACCCAAAAATATAGAATGCGTACCAGAAAATTTATCACAATTTACAAAATTAGATAAAGGATAGAGAACACCTGAGGAATGTGACGTAGTAGGTGTAGTAACAATAGTGGGGGGAGGGGGTTTATTAATATCAACAACAGAGCAGACATAATCGGACAGATAAGTAGCAGGACGTTGATCATGAGCACTCTGGAGGACAAGAGGTAGATCAACCGTAGGTGGCTGTGACAGGGATTCGTCCAACATGGTAGGCTGTGGCAGAGGAGGCTTGTGAAGTGCAATGTCGACGGCGGCTGGCGGCGTGTGAGGTACCGGCGCCGGAGTTGAAGTTGGCGCTGATGAAAGGATTTCGGTGTCTGGCTGCCGAGAAGAGTCCGGAGGCGGTGAAGAATTCAGCGGTAAGAGTTCGGCGACTAGCAGGGTGTTGGCAGATGCAGTGGCCGTCCGGATAGCTGCGTGGAGTGCACTGGAAGCAGTGACTGTTTGGGCGGCGACGACGATGATGCTTCTAGGAAACAGAGTATGGAAACTGACCTTCATAAAATTTCGCATCCCTACTATTAAAGAAAGTACGGAATTACAAATCAAAGAGCCGGTAACCTTTCTTCCCGGTAGGATACCAATGAAACAGATAGCGACGACTTTCTTGACCAAACTTGTCACGTAATCTGGGAATGTGGGAAGCAAAGCACAAACATCCAAAGACTCGAAAAGCCTTGTAATTTGGGGAGCAACCATAGAGTAACTCAAAAGGTGTGCGACCGTTGAGATGCTTCATCGGTGTCCGGTTGATCAGATATGCAGTTTTAAGAACACACTCTCACCAAAAATCAATGGGTAGATTGGGTTGAAGACAGAGAGCACGAGCCATATTCAACAAATGGCGATGCTTGCATTCCAACCATAGAAGTCTCAAAAATAATCCCAAACTCAGCAAAGTAGGATCTCAAAGGTAGAAATTCTGTACCATTATCAGCCCGGACTCGCCTAACACTGTGGCCAAACTGATTCTCACTAAAGCACAAAATTCAATAATTCTAGAGGTAACTTCTAACTTAGAAACTAATAAGTATACCCAAACAGATCGAGAATAATTATCAACTATGGTCAAAAATAAAATGCATAACTAGAATATGGTGTTTTATAAGGACTCCAAACATCACAATGTTTGTAACAAAGAACTAGCATTCTAAGAACTCAAAGGAAAACTATGTCTAGTCTGCTTTGCTCGATGACAAAGCCGAGCAAGGTAAAGTAATATTATTTGTACTAAAATCAAGAGTAGGTACATAAGACAACAACGTAGAGGAAGGATGCCCAAAACGCTGATGCCATAAATAAGAAGACAAAACTTAAGCAACTGTTGGATTAGACTGCAAGATATGAGGACAATCATTCGTATCCAGCAGACAAAACCAATAAACCCCCCCGTGTTGTTCAACCACTCCAATCACATTCCTCGTGCTGCATTTCTGTAAAATGCAATAATTTTCAATAAACAAAACTAGACATTTTAGGCAAGATAACAATCTAGAAAAAGATAATAAATGACATCGCAGAGAAGGTATGTAGATACATGAGTCAGAGTAACATTTCTAAAACGAATAGAATCATATTGGGATACAGATGACACAGAACCATCAAGCAAGATAACATTAAAGGCATGAACAGTAGTAGCGCATTAATCAAAGAACCTCTGTCACCCGTCATGTGATACGAGGCTCCCGAATAAGGATCCATGGTAAAGTGTACTTATCTGACCCATGGTCAGATGCAACATTCAACTGATTAAATAAATTTAGGGTTGTGCTCTATTGTTCATCAGATAGAACAGGACAAAAATCAGCACGAGTAGGGGTAAGATGGCCGGCGGCCGCAGCATGTCTAGGTAGGGACATGGTGGCGCCATCAAAAGGAGGCGGTGGCTGGAAAACGCCGGTGGTCGGTCCGCCGATGGCTGCGGCGGCCGTCGATGGTGATGGCACAATCTTCTTGGATTTTTGGTTCAACTCCTTGAACTAATCAGGTACTGCGGTGAGCTAAAAATAGGTATCTTTGTCGTGACCCTTGCGATGATAGTGAGAGCATGTGATATTCTTGCGATCATTTGAGGTGAGAACAACTGTCGAAGAACCTGTTGGTGGAGGGCGTTGTGCAACATACGCTATAGAGTCAGATGAAGATTTGGGAAACCGAATGATGACTTTGTGATTCTCCTCCTGAGCAACAAGGGCATATACAGGCATAATAGGTGGAAAATGGTCGGTGTTCATGATGTTAGAACGCAAGATGTGATAGCCTTCATCCAGTCCGAGGAGAAATTGATAGATCATGTCTTTCCCAAGTTCTTGGAAGGCATTGGTAGCATGGTTACACGTGCACAGAGGTTTACAAGCTTCACAGGTGCAAACAAAAGGAGGTCGGAGTGAATTGTAAGCACTGAACAGCTTCTTCAGTTTGTCAAAATAAATGGCGACAGTCTGACCATTCTGCTGACAGTTTTGTATATCTTCACGCATCTGCAGAATTTTTGGACCATCCCCAAGATTAAATCGGGCCTTAAGATCATCCCAAAATTCCTTAATTATGGAATAATAACTGGTAGATGAATGCAACGGTGGATCTAGAGTCTACAAGATCCTACACACAAGGGTAACATTAACTCCCGACCAATCAACTGCATCACGATGATTATCTGGGGGTTTAGTAATGGTTCCACCAATGAAACCAATCTTCTTCTTGGCAACCATAGAACCAGAAATTGCAGCAGACCATTCAAGATAATTTTCTTCACCTTTCAGAATGACGGGACATATTGACAAATTGGGACCGTCATTAGTACTAAGTTAATAAGGATCATTCAAAGATCGACCAACAGGGATAGATCCCCTAGATCCAGATTGTAACTGCAACTATCTGAGTAAAGCTGCAATCACATCGGTAGCATTAACATTCTGTAACTTAGTAGCCTCGGATTCAGCAGCAATGAGGGCTTGCTCAGCTGCATCGGAACTGGGACCAAGGGTAGACTTTGGCGCATATCGGCAGCACAGGTTGATCGACAACGCTGTGCGCGTGAGCTGACGTCGGAGGCACATAGGATGAACCGGCAGCGTGTACAGTCACACACGGCAGATTCTAGGCAGGGTATGGCGGATCACGGTGATCGGCGATTGGCAGGTGAGCGACAACAGCTGGCGGACGGTGGTGCGTGAGAGAACGCGTCTTCGGAAGGCGGCGGTGGCTGGAGCTCGGGAAAGCAGCGGAATTTTCTTTAAGATTTCAGGATTTTAGTCTCTGATACCTTGTAGAAAATAAGGGTAATAATGTGTGATTTTATTCATGCTCTGGGTACATTATATATAAAGGTAAAAATACCTCTACAGAAAAGGAAAAAGAATTTAAATCTAATTACAATTACAATTACAATTAATATTCACATTAGACTATTTATTTCCTTAATACATTGTCAACATTTTAAGTTCTCACATTAGCACCGGCGATGACTGCATCTCCATGGGTCCCCGCACCTCCTGCGTTTGGATCGAGGATATTTTCTACAGCCCCGGGCACGGGATAAGCATCGGGAGCCTTGGCAAAGAAGCGACAGAAGACGGGGTGCATAACGTGACCGTGCAAAGCTCCACTCTCCAGGGGACAGAGAATGGGATTATAATCTAAACATGGGCAAGGCCATCATATGGATTTCTTAGCGAGGTTACTTATCGGAACATAACGATGATAAACTCCAAAAACCCGATTATCATCGACCAAAACTACAGCCCAGATTCTGATGATTATTCCTCTCAGGCCTCTGGAATTAAAATCAGCAGCGTGACGTATCAGGAGATCCATGGGACGTCTGCATCAGATGTTGCAATATCAATGGCATGTAGTAGCCTTGCACCATGCAGCAACATAATACTGCAGGATATTAACCTTACTTATGAAAGTCAACCCGCTCAGGTATTGGGAGGTCGTCGCCGTACCTCTCAAAAATACAATTTATAAACCCTAAATTCTTACTAAATACAATTAATTAGATAGTGGCAAGTCGGGATCGTCCACAAAGAAGAAAGATTTTTCTAAGGGTTCATGCATATCGGGGTGGATATAAGCCTAGATAAGATAGATGCATATATATATATGTAAGCATGTAAAGAGGGGGGTTTTTGGTTGGTTTTTCCTAAGTTATGAATTGAAAGACAACACACTTATCAAAGTAAACTAATTATCCTATCATGCCACAAGCTACTAAAAAGATGATAAATTCACAATTAACAAAGCCTTGGGGGCAATTGATTTTCACTTCCAAACCACTTATAGATCCTAGACTCATTCACTCATTCATTCACATTAATTACATATGGGGAATGTTATCACCTCTATTCAAAGATCAACATTCATTTCTTCTTAGTTAGTAATTCACAAAGACG
>JAULKM010101435.1:0-10167 GCA_032355605.1 Rubia tinctorum | reverse complement strand
TTACAATATAATTTAAGCATGTGAATGAGTGACAGTATGTCTTATAACACCAAACTATTAGGCTACTGATTTATACATGTGTTAAAGATGTATAATTTATGAATTATAGTGATTTTTTTATGTTACATATGCATTTAATTGGGTAATTTTGGGTATTTGTTAAGTTCCCATTAAGTTAACATAATTTGGGACCCATTGGGACCAAAATTTCCCATTAAATATAGTCATTCTCATCCCGCCCAATCCCAAAAACTAATGAGTATTTAATACCCGATCCCATTAACTACTCATTTATTAATTTCTCATCCCATTTTTTCTCAATCCCGCCCAATTGACACCTCTAGTAATTATCATGTACGATAGCAATGCATAAAATGTAATATTTAAAAATCTAACAATATTTCATACAGTAATATTATTATTTATATATCTGATTAGAATTTAAAATAAAATTTAATAGTTTAAATTTTATTTATAAATGAAGGAGTTATATTATTGCAGAACTAAATAGAAGTCAGAAACGGAGCTACCTCTATGCTAGGTATGACAATTTTCCTACTTTTTCTTTAAAGTTAAATTAACATATGCTTTTTAATCAGTACCATACTTTATTTTTAATTTAAAACCCATTATAATCCTCTAAATTCTAAAATTCCTCAAAATTTCAAGAAGACCTTTGAAGTTAAGGTCATCACGTTAAAAATGGTTACCCACCAATTTATATTTTTGAGAATGACATCCATTAAGTTAAAGCCATCACGTTAAAAATTGTTACCCACCAATTTATATTATTCAGATCCGCCCCTTTTAGTGTTAGAAGCATACATCAATCACGAAGGGTTGAAATGACATCCATTATGAATTTATGAGCTTATTTTGTTGGCCGAATTTCAGTGGCCCCGAATCTCCGTTAATTAGACATAATAACTTCGGATTACAAGTTAACGGACTTTTTAATTGATTTCATCTTTACTGGTGTTAAAAGAATTAATTGTTTTAGAGATCTTTTAGACTATTTGATAATAAATCAATCATGAATGATCTTATTTTTATTATTAAATTATAATTATTTTATATTAATGTAGGAACCTCATTAGTTATATAAATCATTAAATGATCTCGTTTAAACATCTAATCATCTCGTCAATTAACAAATTATTAAATAATCTCATTTAATGGTCAAAAGGTCTAAACCGCAAGACTTTGTAAATGTTTTGAGTTCATATTTTTCATTATTTAAAATTAATATCTATTGAATCAGATTGAACTAATTTAGACGGTGTTACCAGTTAGACCAATCATGATAAATTTTATTTATATAATTTTTTAAGATTAGACTATAGATATTGATATTTTAAGATATATTTTAAATATGTTTTAAATTTTGTTGCAATAAAAGGAAACAAACATAAAAAAAATTCATTAGTCATATTAATTATAAAATGATCTCATCTAAAGACATTTAAAACAAAACTTTATGATTAATTTAATTTAACTGATTGATGATTAAATAATAATAATAAATTTAAATTTCACATAAACAATCATTTGAATTTATTTAAATAAATTGAAGTATGGTAAATAAAAAAGAATGTCATATTAGCAATAATAGAAAGAAAAAAGTATTGATGAAGAAGTTACTTGACTTCCGCGAACCTGGAATAGTGGAAATAGGTGGGGTGTTTGGATCAGTTTGAATCTTACACACTAGCTTCATTGTTTATATGGTTCTTCTTCTTTTTTAAAAAAATAAATACATTTATAATCTAAATTCACACTAAAAGTGTCGATATAACTCTACAATCTCAAAAAGTGTTCATTTAACCCTAACTTATTATTATATGTGTCAATCTAACCCCAACTTTCGAAAAAATTGTGCTGATTAGCCAAACCCCCTGATTTCAGCATTTACCAAGTGAATTCAGGCATGACTAAAAACTAAAATGACAAAAAAACCCCTAAGAACAAATAAATTTTGACGTGGAGGCTCTATTTCTTCATGTTCGGCGCCGACGAAAAGATTCCCGTACCTCTGCTTTGTTTGAGCTGAGACAACATCTCTGGTGAGTCGGCGATCCAACGATCAAGGCGAGTCCACCGTAGTGAGTTCAGCTGTCCCATCACCTCCGATGAGTCCACACCGACAGAAAGAAGACGCCTCTCCAGGTCTCCGCTAGTCCGGACGCGCCGTTGGATCTCGAGAACAAACCACCTCGGGCATAGCGAGTTCAACTCGTGTCTTTCCCAGTGAATCTCATCCCAGCGAGAAGAATTTTTCCGGCGTAGCTAATAGCATTACAACAAGCTATTGATTTATTTTGGATAATGTTACCGCATGCAAATCAAGTCCTGACACCTCATCTATGGGGATGCCCAGCCTCCTTTTAGCTTGAAGATCGAAGGCTGGCCATCACGATCTCCCGTCTTCATGATCACTGACAGAAAATTGCAAACAACGATAAAAAAACTCTACTCCCTGGCTGGTTTGCAGAGCCGATTAAAGTCCCCATCAGCGCACCAAAAGCCTTGCCAAAAGCCGATTAAATGTCGTCGTTTCCAAAAGCATTATCACACCAGTTTCACCACCGCTTCACCACTGCCCACCATCTCGAACCTTCACCACCCTTGATTCAACACCCTCTACCACCGCCACCACCGCACAACCACTCCCACCACCCTCGATTCACCACCTCCACCAGCGCACCACCCCCCAACCACTCCTGAACCCATCCTCGAGCCCTCAAACCCTACAGCCGCTACCGATGGTACTCACATCGCCGCTAAGGCCGCTGCTCCGGTCGCCTCTGCCACTTTTTGCTCACCCTCCCCCTTAGCTCACCCGCCCAGAATTCAGACCCTGCCCTTTCAGCCAGTCAAGAAAACGTTGAAAAGATTTCACCTCGCTTGCAAATTATGTGTTGAGGAGAGTAAACCCGAACGCCATTGTCGCAATACTGACTGGATACGCGATTGGAACACTCCGCTTACCGCCGGTCTTGAGGCGGAGCCAAAGAGGGTAAATTATGGTGCGGTGGAAGTAGTGGATCAAATACGGTTGGATCAGGATCCGGCCAATCGAGCTGGAGTGGTTTTTGCTGAGAGGAAAGAGGATTGGGTTTAGCCAGAAGGTGGGGCTCTCCATGAGGAACCAAGGCACTGGCACTGGAATAGTGGGGGCCCAGCCGGAGTAGTTGTGCTTGCCATAGAGGGTGCTGAGGAGCTAAATAGAGATGAAGGTGAGAAGAGTGATTATGAACTTGAGGGAGATGAAGGTGGTGACGATGAGGTGGTGGATGTGCCGACGTAGTACTATAATTCAAGTTTTTTTTGTACTTTTTCTTTATATATATAATAAGGGTAAAATGGTACTTTCACAAAATCCGCCATTAAACCGATTGACTAAAAAGTCAACATGGTCAAAGGTTATTTTGGCACTTTTTGATATTGCAGGGTTATATTGGCACTTTCAGTCTAAAGTCGGGGTCATTTTAGCACTTAACTCAAAAAAGGTTTTTGCAGTGTTTATTTTTTTTCCCAAGACATTGTTTATAGTTCTTGAAGAATTAAAATTTGAGAAAAGTGCCTTTATAACCCTACCTTTTTCACGTAAGTGCCAATATAACATTTCAGCGTTTGAAAGTGCCAATATAACCCTACTTAGTTGACATAAGTGCAAAACTACCCATTCCGATCAATTTTAGCCAGAATTCAGTGAAATTACTATTTTACTCCTCTGATTTTTTTAAAAAATTGTGAAAATACACGTATGCCCTATTTTCTCCATTTACCAATTTTTCTCCATTTCCCCTCTTTTCTCCCCCTTTCTTCCTCCAACATTTCTCCATTTTCCCCTTCTTCTTCTCCAATTTTTTCTCCGTTGACTTCGGCTCTGCCTCCTCCATCCTGGTTCTGATGACATCGCTAGCGAGATTCTTCGCCAGGTTCTGGTCCAGTGAGTCCAGATCAAACTGGAGGTACTCTGCAGGCTTGCCCAAATCGAACGGGTTGAACTCATACTCCCTCTCCACCGAATGTGTTGGAATGGTGGCATCGATTAGGGTTTCGAGATTTGGAGTGGTGGAAGTGGCGCCATTGTCGATTAGGGTGTGGGTGGTGGCGGGGCTTGTTGGCTGGCGTTGACTAGGGGGGCACCATCATCGTTGTGGGTAACCGCCAGAAGCAGCTGGGGACGGGCGGTTCTGAATGAGGGGGTGATTTTGGAGAGGAGGGGTCAAAATTTGAGATTTGGGTTTGTAAATGTTCTATCGCTGCCTTTCGAAATGGATTGTCGCTTGCTCGTAGAGGGGGTGAGAGAGGTGACATGGGTTGGGCGAAGGTGGTGGGGCTGACGGGAACCCTCGATGCAGAGAGGGAGTATGGGTTCAACCTATGACGCCTCTATTTTTTGGGTGACGCCTCTACTTCGATGTTGTGAGGTGGTGGTGGTGATTGCGACCGGGTGGAGGCGGGCAGCTGGCCTGGTGGTGGGAGTGATGGTGGTAGCTTGGAGGTGGAAGTGGTGTTGGAGGCTGGCCGGAGCTGGTGGCTTGGCAGTGGAAATGGTGGTGGTGGCTGGCTGGCTGGAGGTGGTAAATTTGTCAACTCAAATTCAGATTTTAACACAAAGGATATTTTGGAGATTTTACATACAGTCAATGACGGAAAATGGGAGTAAATATTGAAAATGGGGTTTGAGCATTATATTGGCACTAACGTTAACTAGTGAGGGTTATTTTTGCACTAAAAATTATCTAAGAGTTATATTGGTATTTAGTCAAGTAGGTATGGTTATATTGGTATACACTTATCCCTTAAAATTTTGACTATTTGTACCCTCTTCTACTAGTATAGCTTTTTGTCCCATCTGCTAAACAGTATTTCTTATCATCGTTATATTATCTAAGGGCGACATTAACTATAATAAATCTCATTCTCATAACCTTTAAAATTATAGTATTATAATTAATTATTTTTTAAATATAATTTTTGAAAATTTAAAATTATAAAAACTATTTTCCCCTTCTCCACTGCATCCATCTCAGTATTTCCATCCATGTTTGTTCCGTGCTCCTGCATTTGAAAAACATATGTTGCATTTTCTATTCATCGTCACAAAACTGACATTTGCTCTCTACTGGAATTCCAATTTTATCAATTTGTCCTTAGTTGCCAATCTATTTGGCATCCCATCCAGACTGTGAATTTGCCAATCTATGTGTTGTTCCACAAAAACTTGCTCCATTTCACCTTCTCCATATCGCCTCTCAGCTCCTCATAAATTTCTTTAGTTCTAGATTTCGATTCTGTTGTCATCTTCTGCCAGGCTTTCATTTACTTCACCTGCTCCGTGAACTTCATAATTTTCTTGATCATCCAAGAAATATTTGCTGGAAATGTTACAATCGTAGCATATCCTCCCTTTAGGTAATATGCATGGATCCATCGCACCCAAAGCCTATCCGCTTTTCTACTTAGATTCCACAACATTTTATCCAGACAAGCACTGCCCCAATCCAGTAAAGCTGAAATACCCAATCCTCCAGCTCTTCTTGGTATACAAACATTTTCCCTAACCACTGGGGATTTTCTCGTTATACTTTCACCACCACTCCACAATAATGAATGACATAGAGCTTCTATGTGTTTCAGGACTTTCTTAGGCAGTGCAAAACTCTGCAACAAGTAGTTTGTAATGGCAAAAAGCACACTTTTAATTAACTGAACCCTACCTGCATAGCTCGGCAATTTCGAACTCCAATGCCTGATCTTGTCTGCCATTTTATCTATGTTGACACATATGTATTGACAGTTTTTTACTGGTTAAAGGCACCTCTAAATATTTAAAAGGCAAATTACTTTCTTCAAATCCTATCAATCCCCTTATTTCCTCCTTCTACTCTGAGTCCACTCCTTCAAAAGAAATTATGAATTTACTAGGATTTACAACTAATCTAGTTGATTTTGCAAAAAAATTAAAAGCCTCCATCATCACTGCTATAGATTCTTTACTGCCTTTTGAGAACAATATCAAATCATCTGCAAAAGACAAATGAGTAATATCCAGCTCCACACCTTTCATGTAACTCAAATTTTGAGTTGTTTTTCAATCCCTGCAAACACCTGTTTAAATACTCCATCACCAACACAAACAAGAGAGGAGGTAAGGGATCTCCTTGTCTTAATCCCCATTTTGCAGTCAAGAAATTTGTTGGTTCACCATTTATCAAATACTTGTAAGAAACAATTCTGACACATATCATTATCCATTCCACAAACTTCTTTGGCATGCCCATTTCTTTCAGAATGCACCCCAAAGAATTCCATTCCACATTATCATATGCATTTTCTTGTATCATATGCCTTTTCTTGTAGACCCATTTGAATCATACAATTTGCTCCACTACCTTTTCTTGTATAACCCCTGATAAGCTCATAGGCCAGAAGAATGTGGCCATGTATGTCCCTACCTGGAACAAATGCAGTCTGACTTTCATTTACCACTTCCCTGATCACAGAAGCCTTGTGGTTAATACCTTTGGTATGATTTTGTATAGTGCAGTGCAGCATGAGATAGGTCTGTAGTCTTTCACCCCTTTTGCATTCTGATTCTTGGGAATTAATGTCACAATTGTGCTGTTAATTGCCTTGTACATTCTTCCATGTTCAAAGAAATTCTGAACTGCATTAATTATGTCCTTCTTCACCATATCCCAGTTTTCTTTAAAGAACCTTGCATTATATCCATCCATACCAGAAGCTTTGGTATCACCTATACCCTTCAAAGCTTCACATATTTTTGCTTCCTTCACAGGCTGAATCCGTTTTTCACATCCATTTCTACTGAGCTGCTTCCATTTTATTATTATTGTCAAATCAACTCCTTTGATCTTATCTGCTATTTTCTCCACCAAATGTGTTGGGACTGCCAAGCCCACCACAATCAACATTAGTATGATATTGTCCGCTTTGGGCCAAGCCCGCACGGTTTTATTGGGTCAAACCCCAAAAAGCCTCATACTAATGTGGTGGGACTCAAACTTATATAGGGAACTAACACCCTCTCAACTTCCAATGTGGGACTTGGGTTGAACACACCCAACATAAAATTTAGCATCTTCCAAGCACTCTTCAATTGACCAAATGCACATTCAACTTTCATTCTCAATGATAAATGTCGATGGTTGAAGTGTTCCGCGATATATTTCTAAATTTCAGTAGGTGCCTCCTAATTAGTATATCGCTCATCGGAACCAAATATCCAAAATATTTGGATATCTAGAATACACCATCTAGTATATTCCTGAAAATGCTCATTGGTGGGAACACCAATAAACATTCTTACTAGTGAATCTGAACAGGATAAATTGTAAATTTTACCTTGGGGTAAATGAGGGGAAAATTAGATTATTTTTTTATCAATCCCTTAACACAGCAATGTCATGGGAGCTTCCTTCCCATCCGACGTGAAGATATTGTCAAACGAACAACAAGCCTGGACAATCTAGCATTTATTGCCCTTGCGACATCGAAATTCTGGCTATGGCGGATATTTATAGGTGGTTGATAGTGTTGCTCTAATTTCTATCCACATTTTGACCCTTGGACTGGAGTATTGAGCTACATTTGTTCCCTCAGATCCTGGTTCTGGTGCTTCAATTCTTGCGAGATCTCACCAACTCTGGCTTCAAGCTCTTTCTAGTGAGACTCAAAGATCTTAGTTCTAGTATTTTCTGCCATATTTTAGAGGATAACACTGCTCTGATACCACTTGTTATGATTCTCAAGGATCTAACCAAAATTAACAAAGAATTACATAAAAGAAAAGAAGTTTGCGGTTGTATTTAAAGGTTAAAGAACAAATACAACTTCAATGGTGATGAGAAGAAAGGGAATTTCAGAGGAAAGAAAGAGAAGTTGGCTCAGCCAAAATACATGATCACCAAAAGATAATCCTAATGACCCCCCTTTATCATGAATCTAACTGCGTCTCCAAATCAGACGCTACTTAGCTAAAGGCTAAGAGTTAAGAAAGCAAAACTAATCATGACTAGGAGTGTTCAAATTGTCCGACTCGACCCAACTCAATCCGACCCATTTTTACCTGGCTCATTTGGGTCGACTCGAGTCAATGTCCCATTTTGGTCAAGTGGATCAAGTGAGTCAATTAAATTTGGGTCGGGTTGAATTTTGACCCAAATCGACCTGTTTTGACCCATTATCATTTTTGCCCCATTTTCTTGAGAAAAAATCATTCTTTAAAAAACACAAAAAAGAATTAGTTTAAGGCAAAGTTTTGGGAAAAACCATATTTCCATAGCCATGTGGAAAGATGGGGTTGAATTAGAATTATCAAAAAGATAAAAGGTTTTAGTTGCAATATTAGAAAGGGAAAAGTGCAAAAACAACCCTATTAAATTGAGAAAGTGCATATATAACCCTGTAAAATCTGAAAGTGCAAAACTAACCCTAATTTTTTTGTAAAATTATGCAAGTGTACCCATCTTTTCAATTCTGATGTTGACTCAATAAAGTCAATGGTTGACCAAACATAAAAAGACAAAATTACCACTATACTCAAAACTAGGAAAAAAATTAACAATTACACCCCGGGACTTTTTCTTCTTCAAACAGACCTTCGCCGTCAGACCACCGCCATCAGACCGAAACCACCGCTTCTCCCCCGCCAGCGCAGAGCCTCCACCGCTCTGTCGCCGCCCCATAACCATCGTCGCTCCTTCGTAGGGCCTTCGCTGCTTTGCCCTCTGCCTAGAACCACCGCCACCCAAATCCATCGCCACCCACTCACTTTTAATTCCTCCCTATCCTTTAATTCTTCACTCCGACAGTTGGTGATGATAGGCCCCCAGTTCATTTCTTCTATCTGGATCGTTGACACAGTTATTATGGCTGCAAGTCTGACTGTTATGACTTCTACATTCACATCGTTTTTCCCTAATGAATAATCAAAGGCAGTTTTCGCCAATTTACTTTAGGTGTCTGCCTTGGTATTTTCACTCCTTGGTACATGTTATATGTCTAAGTATTCAAGTTGGCCTATAAGCTGGTGAACTCTTCTTAAATTCTTCATCAACTGCTCCTCTCGCACCTCATAATCTCCACGCACTTGCTGGACTACTATTTTTGAATCACTAAAGCAATGCTCTTAACTTTCATTCTGATTGTAAGGTCCAACCTGCGTATTAGTGCTTCGTGTTCAGCTTTGTTATGGGTGAGTGGGAAATAAAAATAAAGCGATTATTTGTGTTCTCCTTCTTTTGGATTTGCTAATAGCAATCCTGCCCCGCAACCTTCTTCACTCCAACCTTCTTTGCTAGGTGCTCCTTTAATTCTTCACTTCGACAGTTGGTGATGAAATAGAAAACCAGGTTGAAGAGATGCTAGAACAAGGCTTTATTCAAAGAAGTTCAAGTCCTTTTGCTTCACCGGTTTTACTAGTCAAGAAGAATGACTCTAGTTGGAGATTATGCATTGACTACAGGAGGTTAAATGACATTACAATAAAGGATAAGTTTCCAATACCAGTTATTGATGATTTGTTAGATGAGCTTCATGGAGCTAGATTTTTCTCTAAGCTTGATCTTAGATCATGTTATTACCATATTATAATGAAAAATTCTTATATACCTAAAACGGTATTTCAAACACACCATGGACATTTTTGAATTCTTAGTGATGCCATTTGGTTTAACTAATGCACCGGCAACATTTCAGTCACTAATGAATTAAATATTTTAGAAATTTCTAAGGAAATCAGTGCTTGTATTCTTTGATGACTTTCTTGTGTACAGTGCAACATTAGCAGAGCATTTGGTTCATTTACAAGAAGTCCTTTATGAGATGAGGAAAAAATCTTTATTTTCAAAGCTAAGTGAGTGTGTTTTTGCAGAAAACAAAGTGGAATATTTAGGCCATTTGTTATCTTATGAAGGAGTTGAAATGGATAAGAAAAAGATCAACAGTATACTGAGTTGGCCTACTAGGAGGTCGTCGTCGTACCTCTCAAAGATGTAATTGTTAAGCCCTTATTGCTTACTAACTACAACTAAGTAGCTAGTGGCAAGTAGGGAACGTCCACAGAGACAGGAGATATTCTCAAGTGTTTGCTCATAAAATGGTAAATACTACGCTAGGCATATAGATATTCAT
>JAULKM010101434.1:0-10167 GCA_032355605.1 Rubia tinctorum | reverse complement strand
TGTGGACGACCCCGACTTGCCAAACTATCTACTTAATTGTATTTAGTAAGCATATTGGGCTTAAAAATAGTATCTTTCAGAGGTACGACGACGACCTCCCATGCTCAAACCCTTCGACGTCCTCCTTACTCTTTTGATGAAGGTGAAGACAGATAGTAATACTGAACTATTCTAACTCTCGGACCCTTCGACGTCCTTCGACTCTAGATATAATCCTCCTGCTAAGAAAGATAAAAAAATAGTTAAAATATGATACAAAAGAGTTTATAATTTTATGAATAAAATTTTAAAAATAAATTCTAGCGAAACTCGAAAACCCGTGATGATGAACTCTTCCAATGTTATTTCTCGTTGCTGTGATACTAACTGATATGAATCTCATTGCAAATACTCTGGATTGTGGAAATTAGATCTTTGTCCACACTAGGGTTTCAATGCCGCATCTTTAAGCTTTGTTCTTGACCTTGTCATCGGTCCAACCATATCAATTAGAGGACCCCGAACATAACCCTTGAATGTTTGATCAAGTCGTGGAATGTCTTCATATATGGTGGTAGTCGTCTTGGCATCTCCATCATCCACCGTCAACACCCTTCCTCAGCCTCTTGTTATTTGGACATCAGTATCTCATAATAACCTAGTGTTGGCACAAGCTCTAGTCGCCATAAACGAAGAACCTAGTGCTTGGGTATTAATCGTGATACCCCCGTTTAGGATTTTAACAACACCCAACCTATTTCGGCCATCTCGATCTATTCTAGGAATTATTGAATACTCTTAAACATCGGGAACATCTAATCCAATTACCATTATCACCTTATTACTACATGGTAACTCACAAGGTTAAAATTACCCCTCTGGTACTCACAAGGCTAAAAGCAAGTTTAATAATCAAACAATCCCACACTAAATTCATAGCATAACACAAAATCACGCATGAATTCCACTATGTGTACATGCTAATTGCATTCAATACATCAAGCATGGCAAGGTGCTAAAATAAAAATTAAGCATGGTAATTTATAGTAACATAAATAGATATGAATCTAAAAATCTCACAAATCTAAAGTCAAATATTTCTTACAAATAACCTCAAGTCATAAATTTACGCTACTAAGATCAAACCCATGATATTCAATAGATTAAATTTCATGGGAATGTGATATGAATAGAGAGAGAGAGAGAGAGAGGGAGAAAGTGATAAACTAGATCTATTACAAGTTCAGCCACCCTTCTTTTTTAGTTTAGAAGAATTTAGTTATTTTATAGTGAAGAGAGAAAAAGACCCAAAAGCCCAACTCACTAAGCCACAGTTTATATTAGCACATTATGAAAACCGATAGGGTTATATCAGCACATTCGCAAAAAGTGTAAGGTTATATCAACACACACTATAGAATATAGAGGTTTTGATGATATTTTGTATATTTTGTTGTGTTTAGTCTGGATTGATGGTTGGATGACGTTTCGTGTTGTGTGTGGTTCTTATTTTGTTGTATTCTTCGACTTAGAGTTTCTAATGTTGATGAATTTTGAAATTAGCCTACAATATGTGATAATGGTGTTTAATATGAATGACAGTGTTATGATGTCGAATATTCTTGTGTATAAGATGTTGTTAATGTTGTTACAATGTGATAATGGAGCATATAATGATGTGGTCGCTCGTTAAGACCAGCTGAGAACCACACACTTAACTTTTATAATATGTACTTATATTTTTCTAAAACCCTAACGACATTGGCTTATGACCTAGCTCCTTTCTTCTCCTGGTGAAGAGGCCCAATGATGATTCATCACTCAGTGGGCCTCACATACCCATTCCGGGTCTTGGGCTTCCTAAAAGGGGGTTGGAAGAAAATGCTGGCTTGAATTTCTCCATTTTTTTAAGCTTTTCATCTTCCTGACCCCGGCGTTAATTTGAGCTTCTTTTACTTCTGTAACTGTTTTTTCTTTCAGCGTTGCTCAATATTTGCAAATCTTGATCTGCATTAGCCATCAGCTCCGCTCTAGCTTCTGATCACAAACATTTTTTCCTCATTCCTAACTTCTGTACCATTGGCTGGTCCTCATCCCTTGCTACAATAGACCTTGGTGGAGATGCCGGGCGGTTTCCAGGGATAGAATTATATGAAACTCCTTTCCATATCTTTTCCTTAGGGGGCTGATCACTAAGTTCATTTCTTTTCTGCAGAATCCGCCGGCGCATTCTCGCATCAAAGTCGGATTCACCATCATCACCATCATCAAGAGCTTCCCAAAATTTAGCATCTGGTTGTCCTTTCCGTTCTTCCTCCTTTGAGCTAAGGGCTTCTCCAACTGTCAACAGTAATTTAGCTTCGGAAGGATCGATCCTTACCTTCAGTATTCAGAAGGTGAGGATCATTTAACACATCATGACTGCTCTTGATCTTGATCTTCACATTAGCAAATTCCTTCTCCTCTTCTTCTGCTTCTTCTCCGAAAGAAAGCGGGTTCAACTTTTTGGTAGTTTTGGTTTTAGATTCAATCTTGATAGTTTCAAGTTTGGAAGACCCTGAGGACTTTGAAGATACCCTAGGAACAATATCATTAAACGGATTCCCCAAAACCTCAACGGAGAGAATTTTGGGAGGAGTACTCACCAGCCTGTCATCCAAATTATCAGTTTCAATTTTACCTATTCTCAGCAGATGGTGTGCTTTTCCAAAAATGGTGTGCTTTTTATACAGCCAATTGCAGCGATCCAATGTCATGAACTGGCTGACATTTGTGTTTGGCGAACCGGAACCGAAAGATGCCACTAGACCCCTATGCTTGAACCTCAGATGCGAATGAAACTCGTCGGCAAAAACACCTCCATACTCTGCTTGGCAGAGCTTATAAGGTTCTGTGCTTATAAAAAATTAATTTTTCAGTATTTGGTAAAATGCTAAAAACAGCTTATTTTAAAAGAAGAAGATAAGTCAGCTTTTCTTATTATACCCTCCATTTCCAATAGCGTTGAAGGAAAAGAGTACCAAAGATGCCAAC
The DNA here is from genome assembly GCA_032355605.1 of Rubia tinctorum. Lineage (NCBI taxonomy): Eukaryota > Viridiplantae > Streptophyta > Magnoliopsida > Gentianales > Rubiaceae > Rubia > Rubia tinctorum. The sequence continues at coordinate 7,155 of JAULKM010101434.1, read as the reverse complement.
AGTAAAATTCTCTTCGAAGTGTTCCACCGGTGTGAGGTAAAAATCTCCTTCTTTAAAGTCATAGCTCAAATTCCTCGTTATGCCAAGTTCTTGAAAGAAGTGTGCAATAAACAGAGGTCTAAGTCTCTAAGTAAGGTAGGTAAAGTTAAAATTAGAGGACATGTGTTAGCGTTTTGCCATAAAACATTTCCTCAAAAGTGTAGCGATCCTGGAATGTTTCGATGCCTATCACCTTAGAAGTAGTTTTAGTTCAGAAGGCACTGATAGACTTTGGAGCATCTATAAATGTTATTCTCTTTTAGATCTTTAAAACTATAAACATGGGAAAATTACAGGAAGCAAGGGTGATACATCAATTAGCCAATAACTAACAAGCTAATCCTAAGGTCAATGGCGGAACTAAGGGGGCGAGCCGGGGCGGCCGCCCCCAACCTCCGGTGAATGAGGGGTAAATATACATCCCGCCCCTTCTCGCCCAGGATCCGCCCTGTCCCATCCCTCCTCGCCCAGGATCCACCCTGCCCCACCCTGCCCTGCCCCGCCCCACCCCACCCCACATTTTGGTCTAGTTCCGCCACTGCTTAAGGTGGTCTTCAAGATGCATTGGTTAAAGTTGACAAGCTCGTATTTTCCCTCCGATTTCTACGTTCACGACATGTCGCTGATGGAGATGCACCCCTACTTCGAATGGGGAGACCGTTTCTAATAATGACAAGAACGAAGATTGATGTGCATCATGGGACATTGACCTTAGAGTTTGAAGAAGGTATGAAATTTATAAGTCTAATGATCCTCTTAACTCAAAGACTTTTTGTAATGAGATAAGCTTTGGTGCCAATAAGTTAAATGAATCTTGTGAAAACCTTGAGTCTTTCCACCTTGTAGAATTTTTTTAACTTGATAAAGGTAATATTAAAGAGTCTATATATGCATGATGTTAATACAACTTTGATGAATGTTGATTTTATGTGCAAAAAAAAATGTAAAGTACTAACTTGAAGCGAGTAAAATGGGAGCAAAGGAGCCAAAACCTCTTTCTCCTCCTCTTCACACCAAGGAACTACCAATAGCATCGAGCATTATGCGAGATAGGAAAGAGTGCTACTTGGCACCGAAAGTATGATTTCAATCATGTCAATTGTTGATTCCCTGGCATCAATAGGTAGGAAAGGTTGGAGTCACTAATGGTGATTCTGAAGACCTGGGGTTAATCAATTAATCTGGAAAGGTTAGTAAGAATAAGTTGTGATAAAAACAATAAAGATACGATTTCCTTTTTTCGTATTTAATTTTGTTCAATTTCTTTTAGGTGTGTTTTGTAAAAAAATTTTTTGTTTATTTTAGTGATCGAAATGGATTTTATGCTGATTTACTTGGTTTTGCAAATGTGGATCAAAATTCGGATCGAAGAAGAAGACAATGGGAAAAAGAGCCCAAAAATATGGTTCGTGCCAAGCGGTACGGTCCATGTAAAGGAAGGGGTAATATGGACCATGCTGAGTGGCTCGCTCTGTGCCACATTGATAAATTTGGGCACACATTTGACCTAATTAGGTCCGTACCAGGTGGCACGGATCGTGACTCATAAACTCATAAAATTGGTCAAACCACTTCTCTTCTCCTCCTTCCTCATTTCAACCATACTGCCACCTTATTCTTTTGTCCACCACCACCATTCTCCACCAAAAATGCCCAATTTTCTTATCCTAAATTATTCCTTCACTCTCCCTGGGCAAAAATCCATCTAAATTCATATCCTAAAATAGAAAAATTTCCCACAAATTTGACTAAAAGATCAAGAACCCTAACTTTTGATTTATTCAAATTTGTAGCAATTTGGAGCAATTTATTGATAATTGGATCAACTCCTGGATTGGGATAGCTTCAAGGATTAGTTCTCCAAATTACCCACTCCTCAATACAGGTAATTGCATATTGGGATGGTGATATCCCCGATCGGGTCTTGCACTATGTACGTGCGGACAGATTCCAAGGCCTGCTTGATTCCTCACCAATTCGCATTAACCATTCACTTATCACAGTGTTGGTCGAGTGTTGGAGACCATAGTCACACACTTTCCATATTCCGGTGGGCGAGGCTACAATCACGTAGCAGGATGCCGGTGTTCTCTGGGGTCTACCGATCGATGTTATGCATGTCACAGATGTTTACAGAAGTAGGCCTGCGGTTGAATGGCATACAATATGCACCGATTTGTTAGGAGCTACACCACCGTTGGAGGCCATCATTGGGGCCCGCATCAAATCCTTATGGTTGGCAACCTTGTTGCATAGTGCATTTCCGGATGATGTTACAGAGGTAAAATGTCAACAACGCACGAGGGTTTTCCTTCTACTGTTGGTTGGTGGAATGCTAATGTCTGACACGTAGAGGTACCGGATCCCACTCATCTATCTGAAGATACTGATGGACTTAGATATGGAATGACAATACAGTTAGGGGAGTGCAATTTTAGCATACTTGTACATGTGCTTATGTGATGCTGCAATACCGAGTGCGAAAAACATTTAGGGCCCCTTGTCCTGCTACAGATAACCTTACTGGTAAAATCCGTCAGTTGGTCACATATTCATATGCAAACCTAAGATTAAATTTTCATATCTCGTATTCCTTCACTGTTCTGGGCATGGGAGCGAATACCGAGCATCTGTCCTGTAGGCCGACTTCCTGTGACGGATAACATGAATGCTCTCGGATCCAAGTTTGTATCTAAGTATGTAAAAATGCAATAACTAAACCCTTTTCCTTAGTAATAATAACTAATATTTTATAATCGTTTCTTCGTAGGTGGAGGTACCGGTATGACTTATCGCGATCACACATACATGTGCTAAAAGTGTACAGAGATTAGCTGACATCTCTCCACGACAGTCAGGCATTACATACTCAGGTTTCTTGAATTCCACGGGGAAAGAAATTTTAATTTCTATTCCATGACAGAAGATTTTATGCAACATTTAATTTAGTTTCTTGTACTTTTATGTATGTTTATTTGGCAGCCATACACTGAATATGTCATGTAACATCTCCCAACATATTGTACGGCTGGTCACAACTGACTGTTGACGGTCAACCTTATTTGCTGGCTCATCGTCAAGGGTCATCATGTGCATCGTGTACTCAGGCAGTTTGGCTACATCCAAGGAATACCCATGCAGTTGGTGAGTAAGGAAGAACATCAATTGCTTCATTCCATAGACCGTCAGGGGAGGTCAAATTTGGATTGGCGAATTGTACTGAGCACGCATATTCATGCCCGGGAACAACGATTAGAGCACCAAGCCCCGATCTTTGGATTAGCAAACCTGTATATTCCTTATCAATAGTATATAGAGTGGTATCTTTGCAAGACGAAAACAATGATTGATCGTCCAGGAAAGCGGTCAGCAGTTTCAGAAGGGTTTCGTGGAGATTCAGCAACTTCAGAGTATCTGGTATTTATTAGCATCACTCTATTACGTGTAATTAATACATACAATTTCTTCATTTCGGTCTAACATGTTTATCTCGACCACGCAGATGTAGGCCATGTGCAGGATGCGCCACAAGTCCAACGTTAATTTGGACAGATGTCCCCCACCTTACGCAGACATTATCAGGGAGTTACATGAGGAAGCCATAACTTCTCTGGAATATGTGCATCAACCCTCTAGACTGCAGTATTATTAGCCCCATGCGGATCACCCCCCCCCCCCCCCGAAGAACCACCCCCTGGTGTTAGATACGGTGACATCAGAAGCCACCGTACATCTCCTCTTGGCCGGCAGGGTGGTCGCGAACGACGCCGAATAGATCCTACTGCAGGCATTGCTTCTTATGAAGTCGGACCCTCACATGCTAGTCCAGCCCACGAAGGACCAACAGATGGTAGACCCTTACACTTCACCACTTTTCCGCCTGACTGGACTGCATACCTTACTCCGTCTACGAGTCATGAGCTTATATCTCTAACTTCTGAATTTGATATTACTAGTGTTGCTCACATGCAACATCATTTTGATGATGAAGCGTAGAGGATATGGAGGAGAATTCAACGGAGGGGCTTCGGGATGATGACTTACCAGTGTCTACTGATGTGGTTGTCCCTCGATGCATGTCCCGCAAGATACACCCGCCCCCGTGTGGAACAGGTGGAACACATTGCAGAGAGTGTCATTTGTACCTTTGTCGAATATTATATTACTAACATTTGTATAAATATTAATTACTTGCAAGGTAATAGTATTTCTGACAAAATTTAAAATTGTGACGCATTCCCATATTACTATCTCTCCTCTATTACATAAAAATAACAATTCAAGGTAATTCAACAAATACTAATAAACTGAAATTTGAGAACACAATCAACGAACTAATAACATAATGATTTATTTCTTCCAATACGCCCGTCCACTTATTTCGCTGAATGAGTACAACCTTTTTTCCCCAATTTAGCCTTACTTCCAAAAAAATCATAAAGGGATTAATTCACTAAATACGACCTCACATTCTTTCAAAAATTAATATTCACCAAAAATTAATTTCGATATTTAAATTTTGAAAAAAATAAAATTTAATAGAGGGCGCATATTGCGCCCTCTCTTTCTTTTACAAATTAATATTGACCTAAAATTATTTTTGATATTGAAATTTTGCATTCGGCCTCTCCCTGAATGTGCCCTCTCCTTCTTTTACACCAAAACTTCTGACACAAACTTTTCTATATATATATTTATTAGAGGGCGCATTCAGTGAATGCGCCCTCCCTATTGATTTCCACTTTTTTGGGTCACCCCATTTGCATCCGGCTATAAGTCAACTGGCCCCCAAAAATAAAGAACTATCTGTTCACTCGATAATCTGTTTAACTACTTTTCTTTTCATTCAGAATCATTTTAAATGGGGTAATTACATTCCAACACCATGGACAGACAATCATGCAAAGATGAACATGCAGAAGACGTGAAATTAGTGCATCGACATTATAAAAGTGCACAGAAGCATCCCAGATAATTACATACATCACTTCTTCTACATTCTAATTTAAAATAAGATAACATCATCGTATCTACATTATACCAAGACAACGCCTTTCTCTATTCTCAAAAGGGAAAAAACAAGGACTGGGATTCCTAAAGCCTACCATCATGAAGTCAGTCTTGTTTGCATTCAACTTACTATAAACTTCTTAGCCGTTAAGTGGACAAGAAACTGTCTCATGTTGAGTTAGCAAAGTTCAAGACATAGAACTAGGTGCAAGCAAATAATACATATGACTGGGCTATATCTTAACTGAATTACATACAAATCAAAACATGTTAACATACCAAACATATCCATTCAATTGTAATTTTGAAAACTTGGGGGTTTACCTTGCTAATGATGGGAAATACAGTGAGCAAGGAGGAAAAGAGTAATGACGGAGAAGAGTTGGCTTTCAAACTTGAGCGACGAAGGTGAGGCTGTAGCTAGCGGCGGAGGCTGGAGCAATCGGAGGAGGTCGGAGCAGGCGGAGGCGAGGCTGAAGTGATCGGAAAAGGTTGGAGAAATCGGTGAAGGGTGGATCCATCGGCAAAGAGTGGAGCGATACACGGAGGGTGGAGCGAGCGGCCGATGAGAAGCCTGAGCAGCGGAGGCAGGTAGGCGACGAGGGGTGAGGCGGCGGTGGGGGGAGAAGCGATGGTGTGGTGGAGGAGAACTAAAGACGTGAGTGAAGAAAGAAATCTATATCTGGGCTTTAGGGTAAATTAGTGAAGTATGGGTTATGGGCCAAAACTGAGCCCATTAGTTAATGCCAAACAATATGAAAAATTACGCTAAAACCCAAAATTTCATTACGACATTATCATTCTCTCCAAGATACACAATTTTTTATTCTTTCATAAATATAGAAATAAAAAAATAAATTATTATTCGGGTAAAATGTTGGAAAGCGCTAGTAAATGTTCTAAAGTAATTTAGAATTGATTACTTTAAAGTAAGTAATGGATATTGAAAAGGATTACGAATATGTTGTTGCGCCGCATTAGTTTTTAAATATTCCATTGCGGGCTTGAAAAATACAATGAGGGTGTATAAAGTATCATCACGTTCAAGCGGATTTCAATTTAGAGTTACCAGTAAAGTTTTTACTTTTTGCATTTATGTCTCTACAAGAAAGTTAGAGTTGTAGAATCACACAACTGGCAACACCAAAATGCAATTCAATAATATACAGTTGTGAATTTTAAATTTGGGCATGTATAGGTGAACGAAAGGGCCTCGGAAGTCAACATTGACTGCTTCTACACAGTTTTGGAAATTTACACTATAGCACAAAATTGTGTTACCCTATAATCAATTTCTCCAAAATATATGATTTTTGTTATTCTTTCTTAAAAATATAAATATTAAATAGATGAATTTTCTGGTGAAATGTTGGAAAGTGCTAGTACATGTTCTAGAGTAACTTAGAATTGATTACTTTCAAGTAAGAAAGGGATATTGAAAAGGATTACGAATATATTGTTGCGCCGCATTATTTTTTAAAATATTCCATTGCAGGCTTGAAAAATACAATGAGGGTGTATAAAGTATCATCACGTTCAAGCGGATTTCAATTTAGAGTTACGAGTAAATTTTTTACTTTCTGCATTTAGGTCCCTACAAGAAAGTTGAAGTTGTAGAATCACAAAATTGGCAACACCAAAATGCAATTCAATAATATACGATTGTGAATTTGAAATTTGGGCTTGTATAGGTGAACGAAAGGGCCTCGAAAGTCAACATTGATTGCTTCTACACAGTCTTGGAAATTTACAATATAGCACAAAACTGTGTTACCCTATAATTAATTTCTCCAAAATATATGATTTTTTTTATTCTTTCCTAAATATATAAATGTTAAATAGATGAATTTTCTGGTGAAATGTTGGAAAGCGCTAGTACATGTTCTAGAATAATTAAGAGTTAGTTACTTGGAAGTAAGAAAAAGAAATCGGAAAAGATTTACAAATATGTTCTTGTGCCCGATTATTGATAAATACTATGTTCTGGACTTGAAAAAAAATAATGGGCTTGTATAGGGTAACACCACTATCAAGCAGATTTCAATTTGGAGTTACGAGTAAAGTTTTTACTTTTTGCACTTAGGTCCCTCCAAGAAATTTGGAATT
>JAULKM010101433.1:0-10167 GCA_032355605.1 Rubia tinctorum | reverse complement strand
CTTCTTGATGTAACGATTTAGTTACATATGGTTTGGAGAACCTAATATATATCTCCCCCATTACTATGGGTATCTTAAAAAAAAGATAAAATTTTGACTTATTCATAGAATTATTTGAGAAAGGAGAACTGAATAATAGTACGCCAAATTAGGGAAAAAACGAGATAAACAATTCTCACATTTAAAAGAATAAGTCATTAAAAATAATGAATTGAGTTGTTAATTAAATATCTACTCTATATTATTAGGATTTTGTAATATAGTCACGTAATATTTTAATTACAATTGAAATCAAAATATTGACAAGATTTCACCCATTTAAAGAGAGAAATGAGTGCTAATAAAAAATAAGGAAAATATATATTATTTATACACATTATAATTATAAATTAATTATAAATTAATTATAAATTAATAAAAAATAAATGAATGGTAAAAAATGGGGTGGGCGGTCAACCCCACCCCAAGGTGTCTTAAGACACCATGATCACACGAAATATGGCAAGCAGCCTTTTTTTTGGTTTATGGCCATGCAAGTATGCAGCCATTCTTTTGGTTGAATGTGTGACCGAAGAAATTTGAGGCCTTGAACCATGTTGCAAGTGATGAAGTCGGCCAAAGGGTTTAAACTGACCAAGCCTCTCTACATATATCGGGGGATTGATTCTTCAGACTTCGTTACGAAGAAATCTTTTCCTCCCCTTTCATTATTACAAATAAAATATAGGAAAATTAGATGTTTGGATAGAAACTACGTAATTGTAATAATTTCAAAACAGTGAAAACTACGTTCAATCCGGTGAGTATTTTCATCGCCCTAGCGAATTGAATTCAAATTTATAATTGCATGTTATTTTATACCTGTTAATTTTAAAAGTATTATTTAAGAATTTTATATATTGTATGAAATGGTTATAGATATTAAGATCTTTCATGTTTATTATTTTGTTTCATAATAATTAAACACGGTGTATACTTTATCATACTGTGCTTAATTATTGTGATACTATGTAAAGTTAATTACTGATTATATGTGGATGACCGACTTGTACTTTATCTTGCCGTGTCAAATTTGATTGTGTGCTATTTGATTATTTGTATGTGTTTATCGGGGTCTCCAACGCAATTGGAGTTCGGTCTAGATTGGCGGGGAACGGTATTGACCGGACTGTGCGACAAGACCGGCTACTTGTGGCATTTCTGGTATGCTAGCATAACCATCTGGTATTCTGACACGAGCTCGTAACTAAATATATTGGGTGTGGTTGACGAGTATGGATTTCTGGATCGTGATAGCCTTCGGGCACTACTGTAGGGTTCATGCCCTGATGTCAGTCACAGTAGCCATATGGAACTTGACTACGTCTTGGCATAACCCACCTGTATCCTTTTACTATATGCTAGGATCCTTGTGGCTATTTTCTTTATGTGATCACTAAATATAACTTGGTAAATATTGGCGATGGAACCTCACTAAGTAGGGAGCTTACCCTAGTTTAAATAACCTTAACAGATGTAGCGGAACAGTTAGAGTGAAGTACACTGGTACCTTTACTTCTTTTTGGGAAGGATCCTGGGCGAACCTTAAAAACTTTTGGTTTAGGTGGTATTACAGTTATGTAAAATATTAATGTAAAACTGATCTTTACCGGATCCTTTAGAATTTTTCCTTTACTTTCGTTAAAACTCCTGTTTTATATTTGTATTAAGACTTTCACTATAATAGTAAGTTGGGTGTTGGATTTTTCTAAATTGCTTCCGCATAACTGTATTTGCTCGTTGCTGCATTTGAATAATCTAATCCGTTGGATTCTCAGTAGCATGCCCAGTCTGACCCGATACTTTCGCTGAGCAAGTGAGTCGTGGATGTGGGGTGTTATACAAGATACTTCACATAATATGCCTTAAAATCAGTTATAGGCCAGAATTCCTCGCGGACAAGCTGCATACTCATTACGTCAGCAGTGTCTTGATAACTCTTGTTCTCATCCCCCAAGTTCCGCACTTCCTCCTCTAGTCGAAAAATATGTGATCTAACAGACTCAGACAAATTAATTCTCTGCCCACCAATATTCATAGTCATATCTCCACGGCCAGTGGAACCACGAGATGATGATGGAAGAGCTTAGAGTTAATGTTTGTAATCAACGCAAGCTTGTTCAAGTTGGTGCACAAATGAATCAAGACGGTCATTCTCACTACGTAGTTGGGTATTCACAGTGAAATGTTCATCAAACCTACTTTGCCACCCAGGTGAGGAAGAAGAAAAATGATCACATTCATCTTTTCTCTTCTTCAGTCGATCCAATAACTCATTAATACGAGAACACTGCTTATCAATTATCAAGGTCTTTTGATGAGCTCTGCGAGTCTTGCTTGTAGAAAAATTCTTAGCCTCTTCTTGCTGAATAATCATTTTAACCGTACTCAATTGTTGTTGTTGAATAAGGTTGTTTTGTTTGGCAGCGAATTCTTTCAACTCACGAATAAAGTTTTGTGAGTCCTTTGTAGTCTTCTTCCATCCAAGCTCCAGATCATTGATACTAAGTAGTATATACTTAAGACGAATACCTAACGATAGCTCCCATTCTTGAACGCGACTAGGAAGATTGAATGAACGCATGTATACGCTGATAGATTCAAGATTGACTAAACTACGAATGATATCCTTATCCAAAGATTCAATACTATAACCCTCGGGTACAAACTTAATACAAGGGCAAGCCGCATAAGGAGATGGAGATGGAGATGATGATGAACTAGGAATGTGCCATTCAACACATAACATAATGGATTCTAAAGCAGAAAATGATCAGCAGAAACTAGCACAAGATATCCCTAAGATAGTGACAGAGTAGATTCAACCAGCCTAATGGGACAATAGGAATGAGAACATACAAACCCAGGGCGATGATGAAAATGAGCATTAGATCCCAAGGAGTCAAGATGTTTTAAAACGTATGGTCGACCAAAATATCAAAACCTTGCATATGAATATATACGAAGAGAAAGTGCAAAATTAGAATGGAGATACCAAATTAATGTCCAAAATAGTACATATAGTGCAAACATACATCAGAGTATCGTTACAAATTATAAATAAAAATGGTCTTAAATTTAGTCATAACACTAAGATTATCAAACATTACAGGGAGAAGCAGTCGAATGCTGGACAACGAAAGCAGAATCCTCCTTGTTTGCATGCTCAGCGGAAACCTTCATGTTCACATTGGCCTCAGGGTTAGAAGAGGGCTTAGGATCACGGGAAGCAAATGGAAGATCGTCAAGATAATCAACTTCGCACTTCTACAGCTCAGACACAGAGAGCAAAGAAGAAAAACTAGCGAGGTGTGATAGCAGATCATAAGGATGACCACCATCAAAAATATTATGAATGAAGCCATCATTAAGTGCAGTCTTCTGTTGCTCCAATAATGCCTCAGATTTAGCCAGTGGAGACAATTTGTTAACCTTTAGAGTAAGGTTCAATCCTCGCAGTTCAACTAAAGCTTTGCAATAACCAGTTTTGCGAGCAAAGCTAGAAACCTCCTCAAATAGGTTGAATAAAGAATTCTTTTTAACGATCCAATCAACAAGGACCTGAGGGTAGCTAGGTGAAGCAGGACGATTCGTCCGCATCTCCACCAGCTCATAATGAAACTTATTGGCTTCCTCCTCAGCGGCATGTGCACGCTCCTCAGCAGTCTATACAAGCTCCTCAGCAGCTTCAAGAGAAATCTTCATAGTCGCACACTTCTCCTCATTAGCCTGACACTTTTCTAGGAGCGAACTGTCTTTCTTAAAAAATTAGCAACTAGCTCACTAACAAGCTGAAAACTCTCACCAACCTTATGACATTTCCATACAAATGTACAACCAAATATGACAGTTAGAAAACGCAATAGAGGAACACCAAATCAAACCAAATATAATTTTTAACTTTTAACGAACATACCACGGCCATTGTCTCATGAAGAGAAAGTTTAGACATAGTAGCAAGAATAATTCCTTCTATCAGCAAGCTATTGCATTGCTGTGGAAGCTTAGAACAAGAGTGGCTAATACGCCCCTTTTTCACAGGGGGCTCCAAGGCAATTGACAATCCACCAGTTCACTCCTTTCTTCTCTTTCTTCCGGAGGTATCGGTAGTATTGTCAACAACTACCTCTCCCCCTTCAGAAGCCATAGCTTCAGTATATATCAATTGAGAATTTGCTTCAGCATGTTCTCTTGTGGGACATCATCAGCAACAATATCGTTCGTTTGGATTGGCGTGGCCTCCGCCCCTTCATTTTCATCATCGGAAGAAAAACGTCATCTCAACGGAACACTTAGCTAAATCCACATCTGTAATTAAGTAGGCAACATATATTAGACAAACATGCAGAAATAACGGGACAATGTGAAGAATAAGGGATAAAAATAAGTATGACAAGGAGAAACAACAAGATAACAACAAACAAACACCTTCTCTATCAGAATCAGCATGGCGAAGACATATCGAATGTTCGCTATGTCTTAATACAACCTCAGAGTTAGCATTAAAATGAATCCTTGGCTTAGAAAGTTTGGATTTTGGAACATTATAGTTCCATACTGGAAGAGTCTTTTCGCATTCACCACCAAGTTTAAATAGAAAACATTTTTACGCCATATACCACAATTATTAGGAAATTCGCTGACAAACTCAACATTAGGAATGACCGGATAAAAGCTGAATTCATCAGACAAATTTTTCACCTTGCGAAGCTGATACAGGTTACAGAATAGGTCAATCGAAAAATGGATTTGGGCTTGCTCGCAGACATGATAAAAAACTACAATGATAAAGATACCCTTAGGATGAAAATGAGATTGTGTGACTCGATAATATGAGAGTAAATCTATGATGTGCTGAGATAGAGGAAAATCGAGTCCAAATTTAAGATAATCAATATAATAAGTTGATGGAGATGCTAAGACGACTACCACCATAAATGAAGACATTTCACGACTTGATCAAACATTCAAGGGTTATGTTCAGGATCATCTAAATGACATGGCTGGACCGATGACAAGGTTAAGAAAGAAGCTTAGAGATGCAACATTGAATGCTTTTGATTGATCAATTAAATGATGAAGAACTCAAGACTAAATTGGCTAGGGCTTGGATTAATTATTCAAGCTTGTAGATTAATTGAAGACATCGTGAAGAACACTATACTTTTTTTCCCACAGGGTTTTTAACGAGGTAGTGAAATCTTTATAAACTGTTGTAATATTATTTTATTTCAGTCCATATCTCGGTCATGTGGGCTTTTGAAGAGCTAATTTTGAATTTCAGTTTGCTATTTTCGACCCAGCCCATTTGGGTTTTGAAAATATTCAGTTTTATTCTGATTAGATTTATATTTGGTAAGATTAGATAAGGTAATATTCTTGAAGGTTGCTTGGAGAAGAATTCGAGTAGATTACCATTTATTTTAGGAGATCTAATTAGATATGGTTTTACCTTCTTCAGACTTTCATAAGTTGATTCAGTTTCCAATTGTAATAAGGGTTTTGGGCCGAGTTTATCCCTATAAATAGAGGGTTGTATCTGAGCCATTCCACACCTTTTTATCAATCATATATTCAGAATTTTTAGATCATTCTTTGTGCTTGTGAGCTATCTTCATTGTTGCTTAATCTTGCGGGTTAATTAAGTATCAATACCTTCAATTTGTGAACTAACCCTGCGGGCTAGTTAGCTTCATAAATCTCAAGTTGTTCAAGATCCCGAGGGCTAGTTTTGATCAGTTTGTGCGGCTATACTAGGGTTTGTGAAATCCCTCATATAGTTAAAGATCTAAAATTCCACAATCCAGAGTTTTCGCAAGGACATTCATATCACACTAGATTAAGCTAGTAGGAGGAGTGCGAAGACTCTAAGAGTTGTCAGGAGCCTTAAGCTCAAAAGAAGACAATAAGTGGAAATTATTCTTTAAATTTTCCAAGTGATAATAGGAAAGAACGCTACCTACGGCAGAAGAATCAATGACATGGTCGGAATCCTCCTCGAAGTTGACATCGTCAACTTGGACATCCCTTACGGAATGTTCAAAAACATTAAGGGAAGATATTTGGGCAGAGAAAATTCCTAGGATTCAGACGAAAACCCTATCAATTAGAATTATAGAACACAGTAGGAATATTCCGGTAAAAGCTGGAAAAAAGAACACATAATACACGCTGAAAAAGATAATCGAAGAACTTCCGGACCAAAATTGATAAGAAAATTTCTAAGAGTAGAGACGCCGCACAAATTCACAGTTATAAGAGTTGTCTTTAAAAGGGAGAGAAGATTAAGAACAGAGAAACTTACGAGATTGGTGGAATACGATGATGAACTGGAGCAATAAAGAATAGAAGAAGATGATGAAAATTCAGAAGTGTGAAAGACTAATAAATTACAAACTTTAATTTAAGACACTGAAAAGCAGAAAGGAATTAAATCAGACAGAAAAGCAATGATGAAGGTTTGACAAAAAGTAAGTTACGTTTTTCAGAATACGAGAAGGCAACTATGAGTAGGTGTAATACACTGAATAATGACAGAATTAAGTCATCAAAATTGAAGCAATTATAATGAAGGAAGAGGTAATGGAAGAAGAGGGAATCTCGGAACGGTACAACGAATAAAAAGGAGGAAATCTCGGCTCTGAGATCGCAACAGCTAAAAGTCTACAAGATTCCTATACTTTCAAAATTCAAATTCAAATTTCAAATGTTAGACAACTCAGCAGATTGGCAAATACAGTTAAGAAGCACACAACACTACGTGAAGATAGTTCAAGTGGCTATGATAACAAACATGTTATTACAAGTCAAAGAATAAACAAAATAACAGTTCGCATACATCCTACAAGCACAACTATCGCTTCGTGTTTTATTGACTTCGTGGCTGGAGAAGAGGGGGCAGGGGGGCTTATGGTGTATACCTAGCCACAAAATAATGGCATTCAAGCCCAACCCAAGATTTAGCTGCGGACCAATAAACAACACAGAGTCAGGCCCAAAAACTCCCAGCCAAGAACCGAGAAAAGTAGGATCATGTCCAAAATGACCAAGTCACGAACCGAGCAAGGCAGAACCACGATCAGGACTTAGCCATGAACCAAGACATGAACCAAATATATAGGGACCACAATGCAGCCCACAATCGGAAATCCTAACAATACGTAGCCATGACTACAGTCTGCTATAAATACAAGAATAGCAGCATTGGCTAAGGTAAGTAAAAAATTGAGAAATATCAATTCTATGAAGGAGAATACTGACTTGATCATCGAAACCTTTTCCTCGGAATCACTTTCGGGATTTTTTTTTTGCAGGTTCAAAGTCATACACGGTAAATATCATCTATTTAGCCTGATCGGGAATTCCACATCAACCACCAATTCCATCGTCAACACTCTTTGACGCTGCCACCGATTCCATCGTCACCCACCCTCACGCCGCCCCCAATTCCCTCACCTAAACACTCTCGAGTCAGTGGCGCGATGGAAATCATCTTGTGGCATTGCTAAATGGATGGAGATAGGAGAAGATAGACAGAGAAAGGAAACAGATATGCGGGGAGAGGAAGAAGATGGGCGGAGAGAGAGAGAGAGAGAGAGAGAGAGAGAGATAGACAGATCTAGAGCATGAAGAAGACAAGGGCATTTTGGTTTTTTCACATGTTCGAAAATTAAAACATCCACTTTCTCTTTCTGCAGAATCCGCCGAGACTGAAAAGTATTAAGTATCACATTTCAATTTTTTTTGAGTAAACAAATTTATTTAAATTAAATATTGAATGTAAAAATAATGAGTAAAATAGAGAAGATTAAGTGAGATCCATAAAATAATTTCATAATGATTACAACTATTGTGAATATAAAAATAGAGTTATTTCTTTGTAACTGCTTTTAATGAGGTGGAAGAGAAATTAAATATTTAATGGACAGAGTCCAATTTCAATTCAGTTTCACCATTCTACATGATTGGCAAGGGTGTAAATGGGTCACTTGACTCACACTATTGGAGCCCAAATCTAATTTGGCTCCCTCGGTTATCTCTCAACTTTGCTCAGATCTCACTTTCTCCCATCTCACTTTCCTCACACCTCCAAACTTTAAGCCGATCTTTGTTCTTCTTCTTTATTTTTCTATGTTCTTCTTCTTCCTCTTTCTAGGTTTATTCTTCTTCTTTTTCTCCTCGAATCTAGTAAACTTCATCTACATCTGCCATTGTGTTCCCAAAATTATATGAAACTGATTCGAAAACAAAATTACCAAAACAACTTTTCTATCTTAGATGGCAAATACATGCTAGTATATTAAATCACAGATGATTATTTTACCACAATAAGACTCGAGATTGAATAACACAAATCAATTTACCACAACTTTTCTATCCTACATTGTCATTGTTAGTGATTTCATGAATCAGGTCATAGGATATACATAGCAACTTTTACTCACCCTTTCCATGTCCAATAGGCCAACTCATGTTGAAAGTCCTCAGTCCTACAGGCTGCAGGGAAAGACCAGACTCAGTACTATAGAAAAAGAAAACTTTTTTTCCAGAAGTTACTCATAAAAGTTTTTTTAAAAAAAGAATAAGAACCAGAATCATAACCAAAAAATTGATTATAAATTTGTCTTTACCATATCCCAACATAAAATAATGCACCACGATAAGAATCATAAATCCAAAAAAAACAAACTTCAAGTTATATGCATAAAAGATCATCAAACCAACATAACCCAAGCCCCAATTCAACCACTAACAAAACCGATCGATGACAGCTCTGAATACAATGGGTGGAAGCAATATAAGGGATCAATTTATGATAATTAAAAGAAAATGGGTTAAAAAAAAAGAGCAGAGAGAAGGTTGGTCGTGAAACTAACCAGCAGCAGGAATCAACTTATCAAATTTTATGTGCTATATCACAAGTATATCACAAGTCAATAAAGTAGCATGAAATAAGACTCTTTAAAAAAATTTAAGCAAGATCATCCAGATGATACAGACTGTTGCATAACCTTCCTGAGATGAAACTTTCCAATTCCAAGTTCTTCTCCTCACATAGAATATGTATTCACACTATGACTTTATATCTTTGCACACCACCGGTTCCATAAGCAGTTTCAGACAAGTAAAATTCGAAGTCATGAGAGTCTTCGTTACAATGCGTAAAAGAACAATACTCATGGGAATTACTACCTTCCTATATTTGCTGAAACATGAATGACACAACTAGTAAATCCCACACAATTCCACTCAGCCCGCAAAGTTTTCCAGAAACTGCAATCATGGTAATCAAACAGAATGTCATTAGAGTAAAGGTAAGGCATTGAATGTAAAACTAGTAAGTTCCAAAACGGCTACTACTAGTTTGTTGCGATGCAACCATTTTCTTTTCATTTCTCCTTTCCTCACAAGGAAGCAGAACGGAAGGAGATCTATTCCGGAGAACAAAGTCTCAAGAGGACTCTGTCAGAACTTGAAGCGTGCCCCAAAATGTTTGATTAGGAATGCCATCAGAACAAGCTGACGACACTAATGAGTTCCAAGTGGAAATATCAGGAAGTTTTGCTTCGTTGATCATCTCTTCCAACCACATACAGGCTTTATATGATCCTCCAGTTAAGCAAAGCCCCTGAATAAGTTTATTGTAAGTGGAACTCTCAGGTCGAAACGATTTGGTCAACATTTCTTCCAGTATCTCGCTTGCTTCAAGGTATTTACTTTCTCTACAAAGGCCATCTGCTAAGAGACTATAACTCTCACGATCAGGTGCACAGCCAATCTGCCTCGACATCTTCCTCAAGTAACTGATAGCTAGATCAGATTTATGATCATAAAAAAGGCCTCCTAATAGAATATTAGATAAATTAGAATCAGGTTAAGAAAGCAATACCCTTTCTGATGGGTTTTGTACATATCTTTTTCCATATCTGATTCTGCCTTGTATACCCTTTGTACTCAGTATATATATGAATGCACACAGCCACAATCATTGGTGAGTTTTACATTCTATCATGGTATTAGTCAGGTTTTTCTAAAAATTCTCTGATTTTTTCCGATAATTTTTCCTTCTTGCATCCACCCGCCTCAGTCCCTGCACAAGAGTTAAATCAGTCGTCCACTGCCATTCAC
>JAULKM010101432.1:0-10167 GCA_032355605.1 Rubia tinctorum | reverse complement strand
TAAAAGCATTGATGCATTATTTTGAATCTTAATAGGTATTGGAGATTCTCCCTTAGTCTCGATAAACAAGTTCTTCACAAATGCATCATACTCTCACATGTCATCCCTTCACATGGTTAGTTCGAGATATTACCAACATTCATCCACGGTATGATTTCCTTGTTTCATATTGCTTAAGTAGAGTGTTTTCCATCAAGTACATGGTTGGAACATAATATAATGAAGTTCGGTCTTGAATCTTTCCAAAGTAAAAATCAGCCTCTTATAGCATATGACTCTTGATTTTTTGAAGTAGACTGAATTTGATTTTGGATGAATTGTGGTTGATTTGAGGCAGCCATTTGTTATTCATTAGGAATAAAAGTAGGACTATAATACATATATGTAGGAAAAAAGCTTCCCATTAATGTCCCTCTTCCTTGGTCGAAGTTAGAAGATCTCTCAAATCGTGGTTGATTTGAGGGAGCTACTCTTAGTTCATTAGGACTAAAAGTTGGATTTTAATAATTTGTGGTAGGACCAAAGGCATACATCAGTGTCCCTCTTCCTTGGTCTAAGTTAGAAGATCCCGAGTCAAACCCATTCCTTTGATTGTTAAAGCTATAGGATGGGGTCTTTTCGGCTTTAAGTTTCTTTCAACAATCATTTATTTTACCAATAAAAGCATTGATACATTATTTTGAATCTTAATAGGTATTATAGTTTCTCCCTTAGTCTTGATAAACAGGTTCTTCACAGATGCACTCTCATACCATCCCTTTGCATGGTTAGTTCGAGATATTACCAACATTCATCCACGACATGAATTCCTTGCTTCATATTTCTTAAGTAAGATTGTTTTCTATCAAGTACGTGGTTGAAACATGAGACAGTGAAGTTTGGTCTTGAATCTTTCCAAAGTAGATATCAGTCTCTTATAGCATATGGTTCTTAATTCTTTAAAGTATACTGACTTGGATTGTGGATGAATTGTGGTTTATTTGAGGCAGTCATTCTTCATTCATTAGGACTAAAAGTAGGATTATAATACATTTGTATAGAACCAAAGCTTCCCATTGATGTTCCTCTTTCTTGGCCGAAGTTAGAAGATCCTGAGGCAAACCCTGGTCTTGGATTGTTATAGTCATAGGATGGTGTCTTTTTTGGCATTAAGGTACTTTAACCAAACATTACTTTCAAAAAAAATCCCTCATTGTTACATTATGTTGAAGCTTAATCGGTATTTGGAGATTCTCCCTTGGTCCTTGGATAAAAAGTTATTCATAATTGCATTACTCTGGTACTCTCGCATACCAATCCTTCTACTGGTTAGTTCAAGATATTGAAAATATTCATCCATGCTACAATTTCACTTCTTTATATTACTTGAGTACAAGTGCTTTTACATCATGTACATGGTTGATTCTCTCCCAAGTAGCAATCGGTCTCTTCCAGCACATGCTCTTGATCATTTTAAGTAGACTTACAAATTTTGGTTGGATTTTGGTGGATTTGAGACAGCCATTCTTCATTCATTAGGACTTAAAGTCATATTTGAATATGTCAGGGTAGGACCACAACTGCCCATCACCGTTCCTCTTCCTCAATCAAAGTTAGAAGATCCCGAGTCAAACCCTTGTCATTGATTGTTAAAGTTGAAGGATGGGGTGTTTTCAGCCTTAAGGTACTTTCAACAAACCTTTGTGTCACCAAGAATCCCTCATTGACACAATATATCTAAGTTTATATGGTATTTAGAGATTCTGCCTTATTCTCTTTGATAAACAGGTTCTACCCAATTGCATCATACTCTCGCATACCAACCCTTTGCATGGTTAGTTTGAGATATTACCATTATTCATCCACAATATGATTTCCTTGCTTCATATTTCTCGAGTAAGATTGTTTTTTACAAGCACGTGGTTGAAATATGATACAAACAAAGCCTTGTGTTCAAACATTCCCAAGTAGAAATCAGTCTCTTATAGCATATGCATCATTCTTTGAAGTAGACTTACTAGGATTTCGGATGGATTGTGGTTGATTTTAATCTACAATTCTTCCTGATTAGGACTAAATGTTGTATTTTAATACATCTATGTAGGACCAAAGGTGCCCATAAAAGACGTAGGATGGGGGTCTATTTTGGCCTTAATCTATTTTAAACAAAATTTTCTTTCACAAAAAAATCCATGATTAATACATTATGTTTATCATACCAACCATTCTCATTGTCAGTTCGTGATATTGCTAATATTCATCCACAGTATAATATCCTTGTATCATATTTCTCGAGTATGAGTGTTTTTCCATCATATACATTGTTGGAACGTGATACAAACGAAGACTGATCTTCAATCTTTCACAAATAGCAATCGGTTTGTTCTTGTGTATGCTCTTAATTCTTTGAAGTATAATTACAAGATTTGGTTAGATTACGGTTGATTTGAGGTAGCCATTCTTCGTTCATTGGGACAAAAAGTCAGATTTAAGAATGTTGGGGTAGATTCACAGCCGCATATCAGTGTCACTCTTCCTCGGATGAAGTTAGAAGATCCCGAGTCAAACCCCGACCTTTGATTGTTAAAGTTGTAGGATAGGATCTTTTTTGAACTTAGGGTACTACTTTCAACTAACCTTTCTTTCACCAATAAGTTCCTCATTATTAGATTATGTCTAATCTTAAATGGTATTTGGTGATTCTCTCTTAATCCTTCGATAAACAGGTTCTTCACAAATGCATCATCCTCTTGCATACCAACCCTTCACATGGTTAGTTTGAGATATTAAAAATATTCACTCATAATGAGATTTTCTTACTTCATATTGTTTAAGTAAGAGTGTTTTCCATCTATTTCATGGTTGAAACTTGATACAAACAAAGCCGGATCTTCAATCTTTTTGAAGTTGAAATCAGTCTCTTACAACATATGCTCTTGATCCTTTGAAGTAGACTTGCTTGGATTTCAAATGGATTGTGGTTGATTTTATACAACCATTATTTGTTGTTCATTAGGACAAAAAGTAGGATTTGAATACATTTGTGCAAGACCACAGCTGCCCATCAATGTCCCTCTTCCTTGGCTAATGGGGTCTTTTTTGGCCTTTAGTTACTTTAAACAAACCTTGCTTTCACCAAAAAATGCCTCATTGATACATTATGTTGAATCTTAACAGGTATTTTGAGATTCTCCTTTAGTCCGGTTCTTCAAAATGCATCATCCTCTCGCATTCCAACCATTTTCATGGTTAGTTCGAGATATTACCAATATTTATCCACGCTAAAATATCCCCACTTCATATTGCTTAAATAAGAAAATTGTCCATCAAGTGCATGGTTGTAACATAATACAAATGAAGCCCCATCTTCAATCTTTCTCAGGTAGAAATAAGTCTCTAACAGCATATGCTCTTGAATCATTTGTTAGGAACATGTTTATTGAAGGACTAAGAGAGAATCTCTAAATACCGATCAAGCTTCAACATAATGTATCAATGAGTGACTTATTGGTGAAAGCAAGGTTGGTTAAAAGTACCTTAAAACTGAAAAGACCCCATCCTATAGCTTTAACAATAAAAGGCCATGATTTAACTTGGGATCTTCTAACTTTTAGTCCTAATGAAAAAGAATGGCTGCCTCAAATAAATCACAATCCATCCATAATCCAAGTAAGTCTAGTTCAAAGAATCAACATATTCTGGAAGAGGCTAATTACTAGTTAGGAAAGATTGAAAACTGGGTTTTGTTGTAACATTTTTCAACCACGTACTTGATGGAAAAACACTTGTACTTGAGCAATATGAAGTGAGGAAATTTATCCTTTGATGAATATTGGAAATATCTTGAACTAACCATGAGAAGGGCAGGTTTGTGAGAGGATGATGTATCTGCGAAGAAATATTGAGTAAAGAACTTGGCACGAATCTCAAAATACCAATTAAGCTTCAATATAATGTATCAATGAGTGACTTCTTAGTGAAACCAAGGTTTATTGAAAGTACCTTAAGGCTGAAAAACTCCCCCATCCTACAACTTTAAAAATCAACTTCTAACTTTGGCGGAGTAAGAAGTACAGTGATGTGCAACTTTAATCATACCCAGAGAAATTCAAATCTGACCTTTAGTCCTAATGAATAGAGAATGACTGCCTCAAATAAACCACAATCCATATGAAATCCAAGTAAGTTTACTTCAAAGAACCAAGAACATATGATGGAAGAGACTGATTGCTATTTGCGAAAGATTGAAAATCGGGCTTCGTATGTATCATGTTTTAACCACGTACTTGGTGGAAAAACACTCGTACTTAAGAAAAATGAAGCAAGGAAATCACATCATGGATAATTATTGGAAATATCATGAAAAAACCATGAGAAGGTTTTGCATGCAAGCGGATGATGCATTTCTAAAGAACCGGTTAAAATAAGGACTAAAGAAGAATCTCAAAATATAGTAAGATGCAAAATAATGTATCAATGATATAATTTTTGTTGAGAGAAAGGTTGGTTCAAAGTACCTTGAGTACGAAGATGACCCCATCATACAAATTTAATAATCAAAGGCCAGAGTTTGACTCGGGATCTTCTAACTTCTGCTGAGGAATAAGGATAATGATTGGTGGCTGTGGTTCCACCCATACGTATTCAAATCAAACTTTTAGTCGTAATGAACAAAGAGTGGCTGCCTAAAATTAACCACAATCAATCCAAAATCCAAGTTTAGTTCAAAGAATCAAGAGCATATGTTGGAAGCGACTGATTGCTACTTGAGAAAGATTGAAGACCAGGCTTCGTTTGTTACATGTTCCAACCATGTACTTGATGGAAAAAATATTTGCACTTATAAATTATGAAGCAAGAAAATTGCACCATGAATGAATATTGGCAATATCTTGAACTAACCATGAGAAGGGTTGGTATGCGAGAGGATGATGCATTTGTGAAGAACCTGTTTATCAAATGACTAATGGAGAATCTCCAAACACCAATTAAGGTTCAACATAATTTATCAATAAGATATTTATTGGTGAAACTATGGTTTCTTGAAAGTACCTTAAGGTCGTAAAAGACGCCATCCTATGGCTTTAACAATCAAATGCCAAGGTTAAACTCGCAATCTACTAATTTTGGCCTAAGAAGAGGGACAGTGATGGACAGCTGTGGTCTTACGTAGACAAATTCAAATCCTACTTTTATTCCTAATGACTTAGAATTGCTGCCTCAAATCAACCACAATCCATCTGAAATCCAAGTAAGTATATCTAGTTCAAAAAATCAAGAGCATATGCTGGAAGAAACTGATTGTTAGTTGGGAAACATTGAAGACCCTGCTTTGTTTGTATCATTCATGAAACTTTTCTGCATATATATGATCAAAAATTGAAAAATAAGGCCTTCTCTCCAAGCCTTTACATCAAATCAAAAACACTAATAATTATAAAGTAAAATAAGCTCTAAATGTCTAAACTATTCCATTCTTCCTATATTTTCCCCTTCTAATTTCTCCATTTGCATTCATTTTCTACCTGTACAACCAGTGTTTCTACCTTCAATTTCTCCTTGTTGAATATCTTGTTGTTCCTTTCAAGATGAATTTTTTCACTGCTATTGTTAGCAGCATGATCTTCCTATCTTCCTATCAGTATCAATCTCTTCAGTTGCCTCATGTTTTTCACCATCCCTAGATTTAGGGTTTGAAGAATTCCTTTCAGATATCCACGTTCAGAAAATATATTGCTAACTGTCTCCTCCTTGTCGTCTTCATATAAACAACAAAATTGTTCATCCTTTATGATCCTTATTTTCTGTAATATGGTTATTGTTGGTAGGTTACCTTTCAAAAAAAATCTAAATAAGGAATATTTCACAACATTCTACTAACCGAAGAGCTAATTCACAAGTACGACCATGGAGACTTGAAGCCAAGCTGCCTTATTAAAGTTGACATATCAAAGGCTTTTGACAGCCTCAACTGGGAATTTCTATTCCAGTGGCTAAAAATGTTGAAAATGCATGGACTATTCCTAGAATGGATCAGAGGCTATGTCACCACTTCCTCTTTCAACCTCTCAATCAATGGAACCTTGTCTCCACCCTTTGATGGGAAAAGAGGAGTAAAGCAGGGAGACCCCCTCTCCCTTTTGCTTTTTGTCCTCAGCATGGAGTATCTGACAAGGATTCTAGACCACTAATTTAAGGTAAAAAACATTGGTTTCCAACAGAGATGCCAGAAAGTGGGAGTTCACAACCTACTCTTTGTTGATGATCTGCTCATCTGTACTGCAGCTAACACCAAATCATTGCAGGGAGTGAAAAATGCATTGTTGGATTTCCAGAAAACCACTGGACTGGCTGTCAATGAGGAGAAATCTCGTATTTTCTTCTCCAAAATGAATGAGGAAGACAAAGTCTTATTACAGGATGTACTGCAGATTGCAAAGGAGAGTTCCCTTTGCAATATTTGGGCCTGCCACTGAACTCAATCCAATGGAAGGCAGCAACCTGCAACATATTGTTAGAGAATATCACTGGGAGACTGAAAAGGTGGGATTCCAGAAACTTGTCTTATGCTGGTAGAGTACAACTGGTTAACACAATCCTCCTGAGCATCACAGGTTATTGGACTAGTGTTTTTTAACTCCCTGAAAACATTCACAAAGAAATAGTAGAGCTGTTCAGGAACTTCATCTAGGGGAGGGAATAGGGAGAAAGAGGTTTTACTGTAGTAGCACGGGATACAATGTTCGGATCAAAGGCAGTTGGAGGATGGGGACTGAGGAATCTATCTCTATGGAACAAGGTCTCTCTGTGTAGGCTTATTTGGGATGTCTGCTCCAAAAAGGACATACTCTGGGTGCAATGGGTGCATGCTTACTACATCAAGGTCAAGTCCTTCAAATACTATAAGAGTTCAGATTCACATAACTGGGGCTAGAAAAGAATCACAAAACTGAAACTGCAAATGGCTAGTCAGCTTGATGAGTGTGTGAAAGGAAATGGAGGATTCAGCATCAGAAGAGCTTACAACATTAAGAAAGGTGGAACACAGAAGGACTACATAGCAAGACTTTTGTGGCATCCCCGGATACAACCTAGACATAGGTACTTCCTGTGGGTGCTCTTCAAAGGCAGGTTAGCCACTGTGGATAGGCTGGTAAGGTTGAAAGTCATACCTGGAGGAGATTTATGTTTCTTCTGTCACTTAAAGGGGGAGGATGCTGACCACCTATTTATTAAATGCCCTTTCACAATTTCCATGTTTCAGCAACTGCAGTTAGGGGTAGCTTGCAACCAGATGGAATTGAAAAAAGAAACTTAACCAGCTTATGCTAAGGAGGAAATGGAGCAAACTGCAGACATATTCCACCCGCCTCTACCAAATATGGATTGAGAGAAACAAGAGAATACTTCAAGGCAATGACAAGAGATAGAATTGCTACTTCAAAAGATCAAAGTTGAGTGTAACTGGAGGAAAAATGTGTAACAACCTTGTAAATAGTTTGGTTTAGCAATTTCTGAATGTAAAAGGCAAGGAGTGATGGCCTAAACTAAGTCCTGGTTGATGTTTTGATTAATAAAGCTCATTTTCCGATCAAAAAAAATAATATATGCTTTGCTTGCACCTTTTGGTGCCATATAATTTTCTTGAAAGCATCTTTCTTTCTGCTCCATTTCTTCTCCCTTTCGGTGCTATATACCTTTCTGATTTTCAGCTTCTCTTCTTTTCTTACACACTCCTTCAAATTTTCAAGGTGTTCATCCCTCATCCTGCAGATTAGCTTCCAATTCCAGTTGTGTCCAGAGCTTGCTTTACAACTTTTAAAACTTCATTTTTTCATGTAATATTCCTTAATCCCCTTAATCCAGAGAATGTCTTTTCTGGAATGTTAATCCCATACATTTTTATATATCATTGTTTTGTTCCATACTGATGGATCCTTGATCCCTATACAACCACACATGGTGTCCTAGGCAGATGTATTATAGCCTTTCTTACCTTCCTCTCCACCTCATAGAAAATTTCTGCATATTTTCACCATAGTTTCATGAATGCTTTCCAGAATGCTTAGTATGCCCAATAACTAACTATACTTAGCAGATAGAGTTTATCATCTGTACTTTGACTACATAAGACACTCATATGACTTCTTTCGATCCTTTCCACCGATTGACTGTTCCTGTTTCCTCCATTTTTGTGTTAGAAAAAGGTACACCCAAGTATTGCATTGGGAAGTTCCCTTTCCTGATATTCAGAACATCTACTAACAATTGTTTTTCCTCCTATTCCATCCTTGAGAAATAAAATGAAGAATTCTGATCATTGATGGCCACACCTGAAACCTTTATGAACTGTTGTAAGCGTCTTTTAATCCTAGCCATTAACTCCTGGTCTGCTGCACTAAATATTAGTAAACCATCAGCAAAGAGTAATGAGTGTACTCCAGCTTTACTACTCATTTGATGGAATTTAATCTTCTTCTCTTTGTACTCTTTTGTAAGCAATCGTGTGAGATACTACATGCATATTACAAGAGGAAGAGGTGAGAGTATATCTCCTTGCTTTACTCCCTTTTTGCCTTCAAAGGATCTTGTCCTCTTTCAATTAAAAACCAGACTTAATTTTGAGTTCATTGTACTCTTAAGGATCCAGTCTATCATTATATTTGGAAATTTCAATTGCCTTAGTCAGTCAGTCAAAAATTCCCAAATTATACAGTCAAAGGTGTTGCTTATGTCCACCTTTACAACACAGTCTGCCTTCATCCCTCTTACACTGTACTTGTGCAGAAGTTCCTGTGTCAACAGTATATTGTGAGCTATATTCCACCCTTTGAAAAAATATTCTTGGTTCTTATTGATTATCTCAGGCTAACACAAAAGATTTTTTGATCACCTTATACACCACTGAGTCACATGAGATTGGCCTATAATTAGTTGTTTTCTGAGGGGATTGTCCACTTTAGGATTTAGTGACACTACTGCCTCACTCAGAAACTCTAGAATTCTTTCACTCCTAAAGAAATTCATAACTACTTTTGTTAGGCTGACTCATGTGAACTCCAAAGTAGTCCTGAAAAATGACTTGTAAAGTCATCTTTTCAAGGACTTATACTTTTGTGTATACTCCATAAAGCTTTCTTTATTTCTTTATTTGTAATTGGTGCTATCAGTTTGACTTGTTGTTGCACACTCAAGACTTTCCCCATTTCTACCTATTCTGAATCTAGTGTTTTAGTATTCCTCCTTGTCCCTAAATGATTTTAGAAATGCTTCAAAAGGTGATGTTCTATCAGCTCCTGATTTGCCACCAGCTCCCCCTTTACATTTATGTTCACTATATGATTCATGTACTACCTTGTCCTCATAGCTGCATAGAACATTTTTGTAGGTCTGTCACCTTCATGCAACCATTGTACTTTGGTCCTTTGTTGCAGTAATTGGAATTCAGTCTCCTCCAGTTTGTCAAGTACCTATCGGGCTTCATTCTTATTTTCTGTTTCTCTTTATCACTTTGTTGTTCATTCATATCAGACTGTGCCACCATCCATCTTTCTTTAGCTTCCCCTACTCTCCTCTCAATTTCAGAGAATTCCATTTTATTTAGAAGTTCAAGTGGCCTTTGCATTTCCATCAACACTTATGCCAACTCTGTCATGCTTTTTGTTGTCCTCCAAATCCTTTTGACTGTTAATATGAACATTTCAGATAAGCTCCACATGTTGTAGTACTTGAAGCTTCTCCTTTCACCATTTCCCGTTACATGTCAATGGAGTATTAGAGTGTGATGATCAAACATATTTGGTTTAACCTCACAATAAGCTGATCCTAATACTTTGATTCACTCCAGGTTTATCACTGCTCTATTTATCTTGCATTGTATTATTTCCCCTTCAAATATTTTATTTGTCCATGTAAATTTAGGACTAATTGATCTAATTTCAATCATCAGTTTCAGCTCCAAAAACTCTGGGAAGTTCTGAATTTCTTTTTTCATCTACTTCATTTGCTCATTCCATGTCCTCCAATTCAAGGGGTGAATTGAAGTCTCCCACGATCACCCAAGGCATATCATCTCTTCCTAGACCTCCTAGGAAATCCTGCATTTTCTTTCTCTTTTTAGCATCATTTTGACCATAAACCACTGTCATAAAAGAAACTCTAATTTAAGCTTTTGTTTGTTATATGAAC
>JAULKM010101431.1:0-10168 GCA_032355605.1 Rubia tinctorum | reverse complement strand
GTCAGTTTTTTCCTCATGGAATTGGAATTTCTCAGGTTTGTCTCACTTACCTCAACCCGTGTTGCCCTCCTTGTACTTGTAGGCAATTGTGATCATGGCTCCGCTTTATCCTGATCAAAGATCGTGGGTTGTATCATGTTTAAATCAATTTCTTTACAATCTCGGTTCGTGATTACGTGTTGGTCTTGATTCCATCTTTCTCGGTCCATCGCTGCATCCTTTCGGACATGGCTCCGTCTTTAACGGTTCATGATTAATCCTAGACATTGGGCAGGATGTTATACCTTCTGCATTCGTTTATTCTTGGTTTCATATTGGGTTGGGCCTGAAGGCCAACAGCCTTTAGCTAAGGAGGTCGTCAGTGTACTTCTCAAAGTACCTATTTTTAAGCCATAATTGCTTACTAAGTACAACTAAGTAGATAATGGCAAGTCGAGGTCATCCATAAAAAAGAGGGATTTTCCTATGGGTTTGTACATATAAGGGTAAATATTAGACTATATATAAGAAAGCATGTAAAAAGGAAGTTTTTGTTTGATTTCCTAAGTTATGAAGTGAAATACAATGCAAATAACAAAATGAAATAGTTAATATATCATGCAACAAGCTACTAAAGAGATGATAAAATCAAAATAAACAATGCCTTGGGGGCAGTTCATTCCCACTTCCAAACCTCTTATAGATCCTAGACGCATTCACTCATTTATTCACATTAAATGCCTGTGGGGAATGTTATCACTTCTCATCTGAAGATCAACATTCATTTCTTCTTTGTAGTAATTTTCAAAGACGTTCAATGACCATTTGCAAACCTCATTAATAAGCACTTTAAACAAATAACACCTAAATGTAGTTTATCAATGGTATTATATGCGAATAACCATAGATTTGAAAACAACTACAAGCATTAATCCAAATGCCTAGCTACTTAACCAAACAAAGCATTCATTAGACTAAACCTAGAACAACCAACATTCAAGATTCAATCTTTCATTGCTAACTTAGGACAAATATGATAACAAAAAACATTAACATACTTATCTAGCAAGATTTACATCATTTACCCACAAGAAATTCTAATGCCATGTTCTTGGATTTTCCTACCAAAGGTGAGAAGAAATTGTACACTTTCCTAACACTTCTAACACTTAATCATACAAACATTTCATATTCTCAAACAACCCATAACATAAATGAAGCAAAAAACAACATTAATGGCATAATAAATGCTCATGAAAGAGTAAAATAGAGTCTCACGACATGGGCTTGGAAGCTTCAATCAATTTCTACCAAGTGATGAGTTTATCCACTAGCAATCATACTTAACACACAAAACAAATCCAACATAAATACAAGATAAAACTAGATGAAAATGAAGAAAACTAGGGTTTAGAGCTGTCTAAAATCGGGAAGAAGAGAAGTTGAAAAGAGAGAATAAAAGTGTGCTATTTATAGTACAAGAAAAATGATAAGAGGTTCCGTCCATCCATTTTTCGCGACTCGCAATGGATGACTAAAACAACATATGATTTCTTCTTTCTTCTTCTTGTTTTCTAGCTTCCTATCTAATTTACTTCTCTTCAAATCTTCAAGTCTTCAAAAGATGAACTAAATGGTCTTCAACGGTCTTCGGTCTTCAAGTCTCGATGTTTTTGCTCCGCCACACAAAATCCATTAGAAAAGTCATAAAAGAGTAAAAGCCGCTCTTAGCTCTCCTAAGTGAATTTCAAGGTAAAACACAAGCTTTAGATGACAAAAGAACACAAAAGTGAATCCAAAAAGTCTAGGTGCAGAATATATGCACATAAAATAAACACATCATAGCTTATGGGCTAGGTATACACCAATTTAAATTAAATATTGAAAGTAAAAATAATGAGTAGGATAGAGAGAATCAAGTGGGGTCCATGAAGTGGTTTCAAAGTAGTTTCAACCTTTGTAGAGAGAAAAATGGAGTGGTTTCTTTGTGGTTTCATTTGTTGAGGTGGAAGAGAGAGATTGATTATTTAATAATTTAAAATCATAAGAATGGTTTCAAAGCAGTTTTAGAGCAGTTTCACCATTATACATGGTCTAAGGCATGAGCATATTGCTCCAGTTGGTTGAGCCAATCAACACTTTGCAAAATTAGGGGGAATGGTTCATTGTTTGGGCCCACTATAGAAGTGATCCATGAATGATTTTTCTAATTAGTTCTTTTAATATAATCTAAAATTCAACCCAACTTATACGACTCTTCATATTTAAATAAAATTCCCTCATATTTTTCTAATTTAATATAAGATCTTTGTCTCACCAAAAGATAATGTGAGACTATATCACCCAAATCTTTGTATTAAGCAAGAAATAAAAAGGATAATTCAGTTTATAAAAAAGTTGACCAACCCTAATTTAGAAGACATATCGACACCCCACCCCACCCCCTGATCAAATGAGGTAGAATGGGGAGGATTGCTTCATTTGCAAACCCCTGATTATAATATAAAGATGGGGTAGGATGATTTTCTTCATTTATACATTGCTAATTTTAATATGCTATGGAATATATGAGTTGTACACAATTTTATTTTGGACTGCCTAGAAAGAGTTATTATGTAATTAACCAAACTTATAATTGAAATGAGGTTCATATTTATATGATGAAAAGACCGATATTGGTTAATAGTTGATTTGTCATTGGTTTGTATGAGAAACAAAGACACAATAGCAATTAAATGTCGATTTGAAATCGGCTCATAATATAATGATAACGCGATGTGGATAACGTGTTGTATCGTAGTCAGCTGGTAATATGAAGAAAAAGTTGACATCGATCACATGTCGGGTATGTCTTCGGATGGTAATTTGAACAGATAGTCGATGTCGCGTAAATTTTTTTCTTCCGATAGTCTTGAGATAGGTAGCCGCCACCACTCAGTCAGACAAAACAACAACTATTGGGCATCAAAACAACGTCGTATTGATAAAGTCTATTAATAAAAAATCTCAATTCTCATTTCACGAAACCCTAGAAAAGTGAAAGTGAATCAGATACAAATTAGCTCAGCTCGACGCCACCACCCGTTGCCCCCTTTTTGTCACCAGTTGACACTACCCTCCTCTTGATCCCAGCTGGACCAATTGAAACCACCACCTGCCGCTGATTGTTTCTAAGGGATTCTCTCTCTCCCTCTCACCGCCGTCTCATCCCTCATTTTCGTACCTCTGTCATCTAGTCGCTTCCTAGAAAGAAAAAACTTTGATTCCTTTAAGGAATACCAGTAACTCCCAACTGAGTCATAGCCGACATCGTTAACTCCCTCTTCCCCTTAGGTATTTTTTTTGAAGTAATATAAAAATCTGTACATTTCTATAACTTCAGTATACTTTGTAAATTAGGTTTCTAGATTAGTTGGGAATTAGGTTTCTAGATTATTTTGGGTAATTGTTGAAGAACATCAACTATGTGATAAATTCTTTTGTTAATTAGTGTCAATTAGGCTGCAATTTGTAATTTTTGCGATTATTGGTGAATATGGTGTTGAAATGTGTTGAAATGTGTTGATAAAGTTGGTGAATTTGGTTAAATTGTTCTATTGTGTTGGTGAATCAGTTTAAGTTGGTGCGATTGTTACTCCGGTAGTTATGGTGAATTGTGTTTATGACAGTGGTTAGTTAATTGTGTTAATTCGTTGTATTTGACAATGTTGAGAATGAAAACGTTGATTAGGAGTCCCACAAATGAGTCCCTCAATGAGTTTGAGAATTCCCAGCTTGTGCAAAAAATTTCAAAGAAGAAGCCGGGAACTAAAGCCACCTTCGACAAAGTCCGGTTCGGCCGCATGAGAAACAAGACTGGTTCAACCTTCTCTCGGTCAACGGTATCAAGGATGTTCAAGTTATAAAAGAAAATACGGCGGTGTTAGAGCATATGGACTTTTTCATGGAGGCGTTCAGGATGCTGGAATGCAAAACCTCCTGTGCCCCGACCTCCTAGTATATCAAGAAAAGGTCGTCCAATTTTACTCCAAATTCAACCTTCTCGGAAATGGTAACTAAGAGACAAAAGTGAACTATAATCGGTTCATTGTTAGTTTCCAGACCATTAATGATGCCATCGGGTGCCCACTCAAGAAGACAAAGAATGGAGTACGCCGCTTATATATTAGGGACAATTGGCTGAGGAAGAAAAACAACCCAACTACCAGTACCCTAACCATCTAGCAGCAAAATACTTCTAATGTGATGAGGCAGTCATTGATGATACGTAGATGATCAAGATCGGTACCTTAGGATTGAAGAAGCTACGGTGTACAAACTTATAGTGAGTAATTTAATTTTGGCAGGTCATCCGACAGACTGCGTCATCAACCGCCTCATGATTTTCTTCCACATCATTGAGATGAAGTGGAATTCACAATCATTAATGAGATGACGATGGTTGCTACCAGCAAGAGGAGCACTAAACTCTAGTACGGAAACCTCATCGCCAAACTACTCTAGCAGCGGGATATCCCAATTGAATCCACTATCAAGATTCTTCCAATGTACTACAATAAGGATTATTTTACAAAGAAGCATTAAAGGTGGGACAATGGCCAGTGGGTTATGTATAGTGCTCCTGCACCTTCGAAAACACAGTCGACACTGGATAGCCAACCCCTTACTAAATTGCAGGTAACAATTATTTTAACTTGCATTTGATTTATGTAATTTAGTGAGTTTAAATAAAATTATAGAATTTAAATAATCATTGATGTTTCCAATATATGCAGTGGTATCATTGAGGTCAATTGGGTAGGATCCTTGACGAGGTGTTGACAGTGAACGATGAGGTTTTTGAGTTGCGGTGGGTGGTCATGGACAAGATAAAGGTGCATTTGAAGATTGAAGAGTCCAGTGATTTATCACACTCTATTGAAAGTGAAGAATTGTTTACTAGCGCACAGTGGAGGAACCACGGGGATGAGGAGGTGCCAACACCACCCCTAAGATCCAATTACACGGAAATAAGCCATAAGGTGCCACATGAATACTTGGTTCCACCACCCCTTCAATCAGCCGCTTTGCCCTTGCTTTCTTCTCAAAAATTTGGATAAACCTAATACTTAAAGATGTCATTTAAGGTCTGGTTTTAATATTTTTCTTCTGTTTCCATAACTTAAAACGGAGTCATTTTAAGCTATGAAGAAAAGAAATTGGGAAAACCCTCCAACTGGTCCAATTCACCCAAAATTCAAAACCCCAATACCCTAATTACCTCTGTTGGGTTTTCCTCTCCCATCCCCCGAACTCTGGTCTGGCGTCCACTGCCCGTCTGAGTTTAGATCGTCACCGATTGGCGACGGTGCCGCTACAAACCCTCCACTGCGAGCCTGCGACTCAAGCCTTCTTCAATCCTTCCTTTCCTCTGCAGCCTTGCGGCATTATATATATATATATATATATATTATATAATTGTATTCACATTCAAGCTGTACCTTTTATATATTCATTAGCTATAAATTTGATATATATATAAGGTATATACAAGAAAATCTCAGTTCTCAATTAGGTGTGTATATATATATATATTCATTTACGTTATTAAGTTATTCAATTAATTTATTTTATTGAATTTATTGCAATTATATATGAAATATTTTATTTAGGTGTGAATTTGTTTGTTATTGTTATTTTTCATTATTATATTTTTTTATGTTTTTACTTATATTCTACTGGGATCAATAATGAGAAGATTTTTCCATGTTATCAACATACGCAGACTCGTAGATGCAGTTATCTCTACTTGTTACAGGTTCTACTTCTAGTATTTTGAGTATTAGAAACTATTTTTTTGAGATTTTTTGTACTCCCTCCAAATCAAAACCCCAATACTGTAGAAAGAGAAAGGGCTAGTTTTAATTTGGTGGCATAAAATGACTAAAATGTTCTCATCATTAAACATTTTCCCCCTTTCTGCCTCTCCACTTCTCTTCTTTTTTTCCCTCTTCACCAATCTACCTCTCTGTGGGCTTGATCGAAATCCACCCCGACATTTTGCCCATGGAGATCAATGTTGAGATGCGGTTCTACAACCCAACGAAGGAGGATAATAAGATTTTCAAGAACTAGATGAATAAAATCGGTACGTTATCGGCCTCGTTGTTGTCATCAATGAGCACTGCAAAAATAGCAAGAGACATTGGTTGTGGGGATCTAGAGGAAGAAGAACGGCGTGTTGATCCATCTGCTCCAGACCTGCATCAGGGATTTGAGGTTTTAGGTGAAAAAGAAGAAAATGATGATGATGATGATGATGAAGCAGAAGAAGAAGAAGAAGAAGGTTGAGTTTTGGCGGTGAGGGTTTGGATAGAAGAACAAGGGTGGCACAGGTTGCGCAGAAAGAGAAGAAGAAAGGGTGGCACAGAAAAGAGAAGGAGCGGAGTTTGGGTGAGAGAAGATGGGTGTAGTGGGTGGCATAGAAAGAGAGGGTTTTACATGTAAAGTTTTTTTTTCAAGGGTAAGTATGTCTTTTGATATGTTAATTGTTTCTTAAAATGAAAAGTGTGCAGATTTTCCTGGGATAGACTAAAAAGGAAGGTGTCCAGAAATGGATGGGACGGAGGGATTAGTTTTAAAAATTCAATTATTTTGTACTCAACTTATTATATAAGTGTTGTTTGTTTGAATATTTTAAAGTAAGTGTTTGGAAAAAATTGTCAGTGTAATTCAACCTCGCAATCTCAAATATTGTCCTTGTTCTATCACTGCCAGAGTACGAACTCAACAAGCTGGAGGTACGTCAAACGCTCAAGAGGGTAGAGGTGAACCGTCTGAGAGGGTGGACTAAAATTTCAGGGAGGAAGGGCAAGCCGAGCCAACTGGTAACCATGAAGATAACAAAGCTACAGAGACGGGATTGAAAGATGAAACTTGTTGAATTTTAAGTTAATATATTGTTGGGACTAAATTAGGTTGTTCTGTCACTAAATATTAGCACATTACCTTTTGTTCGACTTTTTTAATGAATCGTGTAAGAACTACTGCATTAAATTCTACGAGGTATACTTATGTCGATGATTTTTTTTTGTGGTTGTAGATAAGAAGGTGTTGGAAAATGGTTAAATAAACCAATCCAACATCTGGTTCTTTGCTCTTAGCAAAATGGAGTTCATAGAATATTCTGTTAACAATCATCATCGATAACATGTCTTGGTACATTCGATTGTCACCGATTAGGATGTGACACGAAGTTGAAATAAGTTATGCTACACCCTACCGATATCGAAGATGTGCCGACAAGAATTCGATAACACTCGATATTTGGCTGATGTTAGTTTTATCTTTCGATGATCGATTGTCCACCCTAACCAAAAATACATAGACATCGCTAATTTGGTTGTGTTCGTATATACTCGATGTCGGCCACATGTAGGTGGTGGTTTTGGTATGTTAATAACAGCACCCCGACATAAGAATACATGTTTCTTTGTTCCATCATGCATAGTCAACTAGTGACCGATGTCAGTGTGGTTTTGGTACATCTGATATGACACCGACATTGTTCCGATATCGGACGTTTAATTGTTTTACCCCGTTCAACAAAAACAGAGGTAAAATGACAACTATTTACCTTGATTTAAAAAAATTAAGGTAAAAATATTATTTACTATAATATTTTATAAAATCGACGTAAAAAACATTCTACCTCAATTTTTATCATTTTTCCAAAAATCAAGGTTAAAACGTTGAAATACAAGGTCCATTTTCTTGTAGTGTTAGTTGACATCTTATACTCAGTTCTACCAAATATGCATTTTCATTTCATTGTGCGATAGCTTGAGAAAGATTTTGAGCTTGTTGACTTGGATGCGTTATTTCTCTACCATTGTAGGTCCAAGAAGAGTTGTTACTTTTTGGTGGGTGTGAATATACGTCAGATCTTAATTGGGTCAAAATTCCATACTATAAGAATCTGGGGTATAAATTAATAGTCTATTATGTGTTGTATACCGGGATCTTGTTTTACTAAGGCTTTCATTGTTTCATATCTTTTACTTATATGTAGACTCTCAATGGTGAAGTGCATACTTTGGATAATTTTTTATTTCTTAATGTTGGAGATGCAGAGGAATAGGCCTTTAGAAGACGAGGAATTTGGAAAGTGTTAGTACACATTAAGCTTTAGTAAATACAGCGGTAAGATTTCATCAGAAAGATTAAGGTTATAGAACTTTAAAGCAAATAAGGCTTGTTATGTATCTATCAATTTGTACTCCCCCATTTGCAGTTATAATCATCATTTAGTCATCTAAATAATTCACAATCCCAAAAATTAACAATTAGTACAGTAGAAAGTATAGTTGGTCCCACAAGGACAGGAAAAATTATTAGAATTAATACCTACTAATAAAGAACTTTGTTATTTATGTGTGAAATAAGAGTGAGCAAGTTGTGTGCATGGTCTCTGCAGGTCGAGTCATTGTCAAGGGTTATCACTTGGTGTTGTAATGTGTGCTCATTGTTCTGTGCCACCCCTTCTTCTTCACATTCTAATCCTCCTTACTACTGTCACGGCTGCGCCGATTGTGCTTTTTACATTTGACCTACATTTTTCACCACCTTGCCATTAGTCACTATAATTGTATTCGATGCATGATTTTTTAATTTTAAAAATTAATATTTTGTACTTTATCAATTTTTCGCTCATTTATTAATTATATTTTATGTAAGTTTAGATGAGTTATAATTTTGTTTAGAAGATCCACAATGTGCTCAAACAATTAAACAAAAATAATAATTAATCAATGCATAAAAAATGCTAAAACACACTTTAATAAGATTATCATATTCACAATTGCAATAACCCACCACGGACAAATGTAACAAAGTATGCTCAAATAGCTTCAAAATAAAATGCGATCGGTGGCTTCAGGAAGTGGGCGATCGGTGGCTTCAGGAAATCCGTGATGCTAGAGCTATCCTTTCTTGCCCTTATCCACATCATATTTCCTGCCTGTTCCAGGGGATCGGGGCGAGTACTAACAGTTGGAAAATATTCTGCACCAGCCATATAGTGGATTGGCAAATGGTTATGAGTTACAACCAATACCATGCCCTTGTAAAGGCTGAACATGTGGTTATGAGTTCTCAGATGATGCAAATTTCAAGGAAACGATAAAAGAGGTCATCATCTACAAGCCCAAGGAATACAACGATGGAATGAGCACACAATCTGCACAAATTTTTCACGGATCAAATTTCCTAAAATTTTTAGATTTAGAAATAAGTCCTCAACGTTGGTTGTTTTCTCAATGAAATCCACCATCTTATAATCTTGCCCACAAAAATGCATGCACTGTAGAAAATACTGCTCAAAATCCAAATATAATGAGAACTGAGCTAGAGATCCTCATTTTAATTGGGCTAGGAAAGCTAGCCCCAATAAAATTAGATATAGGGTTATGGTAAGGTTTTAATATAAATAATCATATTTGTGGTGTACCCACCGTGTGAGTGATACAAAGTTTGTGGTTGATTTGTGAGAATAGAAATGAGTGTTGAGAGAAATTTTGTATTGAGAGATAGAACATACATTGTAAAATTCTATCTATTTTCTAGTGGATTGGAATCATCCCGTTGTTTTCCCTGGTTTGGGTTCCGTGTAAAATTTATGTGTTTATTCTTTTGCTT
The DNA here is from genome assembly GCA_032355605.1 of Rubia tinctorum. Taxonomy (NCBI): domain Eukaryota; kingdom Viridiplantae; phylum Streptophyta; class Magnoliopsida; order Gentianales; family Rubiaceae; genus Rubia; species Rubia tinctorum. Next base: position 514 of record JAULKM010101431.1, on the reverse strand, counting down.
ATTGATTGTGTCTGGTCGGGAATAAATGAGGGGTTTCAAATCTTGATACGCTAAGGATCGAGGTTTAAATCCCCAATAACTGGTATGCGAGCAAGAGATAGATCAAAGAATATTTATGCGATGAAGGATATTTTTGGATTTATTTGCAGCGCTTCGGTAGATCAAAATTTTCTAAACATGCGACTCTTGAAATTGGCTGAAAATTTTACAAGAAAATTCTAGGCTGTGTTTCTACAACCTGAAGGATGGAGATCGAGTTCGAAGGTATGGATTTGTAACAAGTGCTCTAAGACAAAAAGTTGTCCTGTTTGGTGATTTCTTTCCTTCTTCTTAAGGTGTAGTTGTGGTTAATTAAAAATTTTAAAAATTTGTTGGAAACGAGATATCAGTTGTCTCTTTTTTGTGGAGAGACGAATTTTATTATGTGGCAAAGTACGATGTAATATGTACTTGTGAGGGATAATCTTGATCGAGCTCTCGAGCATGAGAAACCCGAAGGAATTGTCAAGCCATA
>JAULKM010101430.1:0-25961 GCA_032355605.1 Rubia tinctorum | reverse complement strand
TAGCAATCTTACAATAAAAAGATAACAAAAGAGATGTTAAATGCTTCAGAAAACACATGCATTTGACGTCTCATCATCAGTACTTATCGATCACATATCCTGACTTGTCTTATACTGTCAAAATGGTCAATCTGTTTATGCAGGCACCCATTGATGATGACTTTCAGATTATCACTCAAATTTTGCACTATATTTGTGGTACTCTTCATTATGGGTTTGATTTTTCACACAAATCTGCCCGCTTTTCCAGTACTTAGCTATTCGCTATCCCAATTGGACTCGCTTTATGGAAACTCGTAGATCCATTGATTTCTTGGTGTGCTAATAAGAAACCTACGGTGTCTCGTTCTAGTTCGGAATCAGAATATCGTGCTATGACTAATACTGCAGCAGAACTAGCTTCGTTGATGAATCTTCGTAGGGATTTATGTGTTTCAATCTGTGTGCCACCTGTGTTACTCGCAACAGTGCTCTCTTTCTTTCTCATAATCCAGTGTCGCATAAGAGAGGCAGGCACAATGATATTGATTATAATTTTTTCTGAGATGATGTCTTCTGGAAAGCTCAACGCATCTCATGTTTTCCCTAACTTTCAGCTTGCTGACATCTTTACAAAGATTCTATCTCATCATTAGTTTGAGTTTTAGCATTCCAAGATCTCCGTTGCTAGTAATCCTATGCTTAGCTTTTGGGGGGTTGTAAAAGAGTTTTAGAAAGAACAGAAGAATGACATGGAAATAATTGTATTTCATATACAATTATACATTGTAACCCGTTGTACTCACATATAAATATCAATATACACAACCTCAACAATTGTGTGTTTTATACATTCTATCAATTGTGTATTGTACTTTGATCTAAAGTAAATATAAAATAATTTTGTTTATACCACATCTTAACTTTTCCTTTTCATCTATTATGTATAAATTATATATAGCATGTGTGGAACAAAAAAAATTATACAGATTAATTAGTTCAAAGTGAACGGTTAGAATACCAAAAATATCTTCTTGAATTCATATACATTAGACGAATAGAATAAATATGTTGAAGTTGAGGAAGACTCGGGAAAAGTAGAATATCCATAAACTTATGTATAGACCCCTTAACTTTTTGATTCTGTCTCTTATGAGTCTCATGGTGAGACCAGAGACTACATAGAAAATAGGGAAATGGGAAATTAAATTCGGGTGGAAATTATATATAAATTGAGCTCGAGGTCATTAGTGAAAGCCGCAAAAAAATAGAGGGACTACAGAGCAAATGCGCAAATTTCAATCCAAAAATCCCTTCCCGACCTGAAGGGGTGAAACAGAATCCATGGCCCATACACACCTTCCCCCAAAACTCTTCAAACACGGTTGATCAAACATCATTTTCTTAAGCAAAATCTTTCACAAACACCAAATTCTCGAACCGATGTTCATCATCAACAATCAACCACGATGAATTTGAAGAAAAATGTCGACCAACATAAAAAAAATCATCAATCAAGTAATACACAACAACAATTAGGTATTGATTTAATATCAATCATCGCATATATGTGAATCAAATCAATTTTGAAAATTGCAGATTTAAAGAACGAATCATGACTTAAGAAGGTGATTTCTAAATGGACAACGCAACAACAAAGTCAAACAAAACAAATTGGATCGAATGTTAATAATGAACAGACCGTACCTGCTTCACAAGGTAAGTTGCTGATATTTTTGTAATTCATTCTGAGCTTTAAATTTTCTGATTTGAAGAGCAGCAAACTATGTTTGAAAAGCCCGATTTATACGAAATCCATACATGTTGATTTGTCTTTGGATAGAGCAACATCTTATCAATTTACATAAAGTTTCATTTAAAATGCCTAAGCTTTCACATGTTGGTATTCACATTATGAGCAGTTATTTTGATGTTTTAAACAGTTTAGTTGAGCCTATTTCACAATATGAAAAAAACTGTTTGCAACTAAAGATCGAATTTATAGCAGATGATATTCATAAAATTTAGCATGATGTTTTAACAGTGTAACATGATGGTAAAAATTGATTGAACATGAACAATATTACAATTAGCAGCAACATGACGTGATGTTACTTCTGTTTTTTTTTATGTTACAACTTCTTCCTCCGTCCCAGAGAAAACTTCCTATTTTTTTGTCAATTTTCTCATGTCGTGTTTGACCACAGATAACTTTAGTCGCATATAAAAATGTTGCATAAAAAATTCATATTTAGAAAATAGGTGTTGCGTAGAATCTAACAATATCTAAGATGATAATATTATTAATCACACTAATTGAATATTATGGTCAAACAGTCCTTAAGACCAACAAATAGGAAGATTTTTCTGGGACGGAGGTAGCATATGTCATGATTTTTTAACTATACAAAATTATGTTGGAATTCGCTGAGCATGTTCACACGAATATTCAACATCATATAGAGCAAGGGAATCATCAACGAAGACAGCTCCCAAAGTTCTCGAACCACCAAAAATAAAAGCAAAAAGTGCAACGGGGAAAGATAAACCGAAAGAAAGAAACCATTGAGAGGGGAATTCGGCTCCGAAATACCAAATGCGCCGTTGACCTAAAGCCAACTTGCTCGAACATTATCAGTATTTTCTCTCATCTAGTGATGTTACCCTATCAGAATGCGATGATATATTTTGTATGTTTGATGTTTTACAAATACGTACCTATCAGGATGTTGATTTAACAGGACATCCATATGCTCCACAACACTTACACATTCCACCGTTGTTGAACTAGAATTCACTTCTTTAATGTTCCACTCTGTCCACATCTGTTTTTTTTTCAAATGATATTTGAAAGATATAAGTTGATTTGTATGACTTTATTTATAATACGAAACAAGTTATTTTAATAATATTTAAATAAATTTATGAAACATCAATCACTCATAGCTCATTAATAAATAAATTAAAAAATCGTCATTGTATACACTTAAAAGTGCCAACTTTTCCCCCAAAAAGCTCAACATCTGAACAAAAATTTTAAATCATAAAACATCAGCCACTCTATAGAACATCACATGATTTTTTTTTTAAAAACTATCACACTCAAAATTTCTACAGGTGCTTGTGAAAAACGTCGGACACCATATCTGTTAAAGATTTAAACATGTTTCATCACAAAAAGGTTTGGCATCCCTAACACATCATTAATGCAACAACTTAAAAACACTAAATTCTACCTTAAATCATCAAACTACTTAAGCATCCAGTGCAGCAGCACTAACAAATTATTCAAAAGTAGTGAAACAACACAGTCAAATAATATTTCTTCACAAATCAAATTCTATTTCTTCCAAAACTTATTTCGCTTCCCAGCTACATTCTAAGACTTAGCCACATTTTTTTTCTTGCCTTGTTTTGGTACCGTTGAATACAGTAGCTCTTCTACTCCGTCTACACCTAGATCAAATGTGGATTTCGGTTCTCTCTTCAAAGAAATAGAAACAGGAGCACGACTCGTCAAAGCATCCTCAATGATCTCCTCAATAGCGTCATGCAACTCTGGATTAGCAAAGAAATCTTGTGAATTGACAAGAGTCGACTGAGTAATAGTAGCTTCTATATCTTCCACAAAACCTGTTTCCAACTCAAACACAAATGCCCTTGTCACAATCTCGACATTCCTCCTGAACATATGAACATCTTTACTAGAAAAACAAGAAACACGGGAATCAGAAAAAACAAAAAATAATTTTTAACTATAACCGTAAAAACAGCACAAAAAGTGGTAGAAACATCAAATTCTAAAAATAAAACATCAAAAAAGCACAAATGACACAACCGACAACTAAAATGTTAAAACATCACATACTGTATATAAAACATCAATCCTAGTAATTAAAATGTCAATATCAGTTGTTATATTATCAAACAACACAAATCACCCCAATGACAAGCTTAAAACATAAAAACCCACAAATACAATTACAAACATCAACCACTGAAACTAAAATATCACACCAACAAAACTATCATCACTTAACGCTTAACATAAAACATCAAAAGCATTACCAAAATATCAACATCAATATCTAAAACACAACAGTTATAAAAAAAATACTTACAGAGCGTCTCTTCTTTGTGATGGTTAGTTTCTTCAATATTTTAGGGACGACAACACGACTATCTTTAGCTAGTTCGCTAAACTTCTTTATTATGTCCATAATTAACGAGGTTATCCAATGAATGAGCACAAAATAGAAAAACAACCATCATAAGCGTCCATCATTCTTAGACATCTACAAAATAGAAAAACAACCACAAAATGAGCACAAAATAAAGAAACATCACATACACTATTTAAAAAAATCAATCTCAAAATTTTAAAAACACCAACACACGCTAAAAAATCAAAGCAAACAAATTGAACATCAGTTGCATAGTTAAACATGAAAACACCATAAACATCAAACACCGAACGTAAAACATCACACCAACACAAATAACAATACTTAAATTTTAATTATGAAACATCAAAAAAAGAACCAGAAACATCAACAACAGTATCTAAAATATCACAAATGAAAAAGAATAAAACCTACAAATCCTCATTCCTTCTTGATTGAAGCATCAGTGGGCAACTCTTCTTAGACATCTAAGAAACACCAACAACAACACAAAAATGAGCACATTGTAACAAAACCCTCAATTATCACACAGAATCAAAACAAAAATGAAATCAATGCAAAATCCAAACAATTATACTCGAATAACACCATACACAACAGGGAAATTCCCAAATATTAGCACAATGAAAACTAGAAACACTAGAAACATCAAATTGAAAACACAATAAAGGAATATTCAACTACATAATCAACGAAAACCACAAAATAACCACAATAAATATTCCGGAAAACCTACACGAAGCATAGAATAGCACAAGCACTAAAAAACTCAAACAAATTGAACAAAATAACAAAACACAAATATAAAAATAGAGAAGAGATTTTGCCTTTGGAACTAAACACAAAACGAAGGTCTTAGATCACCGAAAACCGAAACTAAAATTAAAAAATTGCTGGATTACGAAGCGCAACTTCCCTGCATTCCCTGCAAATCACTGCTTGCAAGAAATGTAGAAGAAAATGGAGAAATGTGTGGTTAAATCGAAGGAAATGAGTGGTTGTGCCGTTGAAATTTGAGAGCTTGAATAGAGCGGGAGAGCTGTTGCAGAAACGTGGGAATAAGAAACGTTTTTTGTGACGGGAAGCTTAGATAGGAAGAATGAAAGTTTATTAGTTATACCTGGACTTAAAGGTAAAATAATAAAATTACATATCCAACCCCTGAAATTTTAAAACTACAATTGGGAACCCCATGATAAATTCTTTGCAATTTAATTTCTTGCCTCACGATGAGACGGTTTTATGAAAGACTTTGTCTAACTTTTTATCTTAAAATTTACTATTCATAAAAATTAAATATTGTATATTCTAAATAAGCTATAAGGTGTAATTGAATGTGAAAACATCAAAAAAATCTAACATCAAAAGTATATCTTAAATATTTTAAATTTAATGTGCAATTTAACAAATGCAGTGTATAAGTGAAAAATACATTAGTCTGTTTATAACTTAAGAATAGAGCTCTTGTCATGAAACCTCCTATTTAAAGTTAAACATTATCTAAAAGTTGAATGGAGATCGTTTATTAGATCTGAAATTTCTGTATATCCTACTATAAAAATTAATCGAAACCAATAACCGAGTCATTTTACTCTCAACCCACTTTATATTGTCACACTGATATTTTTTTCAAAACCAATAACTGTGTCATTTTACTCTCACACCCACTTGTCACATTGATATTTTTACTAATTTTATATATTAAAGTATTGATGGTCATAGTATAAATTTATAGTGAAACATAATAATGAATGATGTGACATGAAAAATAATAATTAATATTTCATTAATTCCACGTTATTCACTATAATATTTCATTATAAATTTTCAATGAGAATATAATTCCTCTATATGAATATACACATTATGAAATTGAGTTATGTTTTCTTATCCAGCCGCAAGAAAAGTAGCAAAAGAAAATTAATAATATGAATTATTTAGTCACGTATAGTCTACCTACCAAATTATTATTTTTAAATGTCTTTCCAAATCATTTACATTTTACTTTTTTTTAAGAGTTGGTCTCTTGACAGACAGTCTGTCCATGAGTTTATAGATATGCCACTTATTTTTTTACTTTATACACTGCATCTGTTAAATTACATATTAAATTAAGAAATTTTAAAAATATTTTTTATGTGATATATTTTTATATTTCACATTTAAATACATATTATTACTTATTTTAACTTTTAAAATACAATATTGAAATTTTATTTAAAAATTACAACATTTAAGGTAAAAATTACTGTGGACTATCCATAAACTTATGGAAAAACTACCTTTCTTGAAACTTTCCCCTTTTTAAATATCTTTCAACTCATTTACATTTTACATCAACTAACATTGATTTATTATACTTTATTCATTTAAGAAAATCATTAAATTTTCTCATGGTAACTTTGATTGGAACACATGAAAGTACTTGAAATTGTAATTAATTCTCCTATTACACCAACTAACCGTTAAATCTGTCCACTAGCAAGTAAATTTCCTTTCTATTGTTTCTAGAGTTAAAAAATGATATTTATATTTAGCTTTTTTTATAAAGAAAAAACTCACCAAAAATATAGGGAAAATAATCAAAAATCACATGGCTTGCCCAAAAGCCTAAACCTTCACTGTATTTCTTCTTTCCTAATTTGCCTTCAACTCAAACTCCTCCAAACTCTGCAGTTCCACGTCAATCAACGGATAAAAATCAAAAAAATTCTGCAATCATGATGATTCAAACTGATTTGAGCACCTTCAATGAAGAATCAACCGGGTGAATCATCAATTTCTTCTCAAATCTGGATCAAAACTCAAAACTCGATTGGAAAAGGATTTCATCATGATATTCATCTTTAAAATATATATTCTTACTGTTAATAACACGCTCTTCTACTAAATATGAATCATGATTAATTCATATGGATATTATGAAGGTTAAATCTCCCTTTTTTGAAGATTATGGGAAATCCAAGCTTGAAAATGAAGAATTAAAGCAAGAAGAAAACATAATTGTTCAAATGAAAGGTAAAAGTCTTAAATATTAGTAAGATTGTTGTAGCAGTGATCTACGTTATGTTGAACTGATGATAAACAAAGTGATCGTTGAATGTGTTGAATTAACTTTCATAGTTGTACCCAATATTCTGTTTAATTGATGAAAATGAAGTTTTTTTATTATGTTTAATTGATGTTCATCCAACTGATTGTTTTCTATAATCTGTGATGATGTCTACTTCACATAACTAGTATACCTAAAATGTTCAATAACTGAAATTGATGATAGTATCAACGATCTTTCCTATCCTTCTTGTTGATAATTAAGAATTGATTACTGATACTTAAGAGCCAAAAAAAGAGAACAAACAAATAAAAAAACTACACTGGTAATCACCTTCTTTCATCAATCATTTATTACATTTGATGTTCCATATAAATCCAATGATCTTTAGATATTTTTCCACGGATCATATCCAGTCTCATTCTTGACAAATATGTGTATGACATTAAAAAATCCTAATAAAACTTTATCAGTGTCATAATGATGTAACTATCATACTGAATGTCATCCTTTGATGAGTAGGAGCAGGTAATAACATCCTCATTCTCGACAAATATGTGTCTGACATTAACAAATCTTAATGAATCTTTATCAGTGTCATAAGGATGTATCTATCACACTGAATTTCATCATTTTATGAGTAGGAGCAGGTAATGACATCCAAGAGGTTGATATCTACAGACAATTGGAAGTAATTACTGCAACATCCCGGGAAGAGTTAGAAAATCTTTATCGAAGACATGTTAATGTAAGAGGATTTAGCATAAAAAAAATATGTGGGGTTGAAGGCATATACTTAAAAAAAATCTAAACTTGTTCTTGTCAAGGTAAAACGAAATATTTGTCTCTCACACAAAATATGGAAAACAACAACAACAAAAAGAAGGAAGGAATGCTTCATGATAAAGACTAGATACAGAGCCCAAATCAGGATCAAACTCATGGATGAGATATATATATATATATATATATATCATAAAGCACCATTTCCGTAAGCACAACCACAAGCTAACAAGGGATGAATGGAAACACGTACTACAAAACGAGAGAATGATTGAAGAGGGAATAGGCAAAGCCATTGAAGCAACAAAAGCAACCGATTTGAAACTTACGTCTGGTTATAAATATATGGTTATGAAGTAAGTGGGCAAGTATAGTTAAGGTTCACAATGAGAGACCACATAAATTATCTGAACAGGCTCATAATGAAGCAAATAGAAGGAGGCGATGTGTAAAACGTCATAGATTAGCTCACATAAATAGAAGAATAAAATGATGGCTTTTTTCCAGAGTGAAATTGAACATCGAATGTGGAAAAACGTGTGCACTATTTTGACGAGATTCAATGATGGCTGAGAACTATAACATATATGTGGGAAATCATGATATTTGATACAAAAAATTGCATAAACAAGTACAACCTCACACGTGCCATATTTGTAGGTTTGAACAACCATCACATTAACATAATTTTGGTTGTGCCTTCATAAGAGACAAAATGCAAATACATATATATGGTTGCAACATATGTTCAAAAAGCCTATGCGGGAAAGGAACATGTAACGATCTTCAAGGATGAGGAGCTAAAAATGACTAACGCAATAGAAAATGTATGATATTTTTATTTTGCAGTTCCGATCTACCCTGAAAATATTTAAAAACAAATACTAGCAATTGTTCCAATTTTTGGTTCATGTGAAGATTATTCTGTATGGCGTTTCTTATTATTACGCTGAAGTTTACTCAGTAGTAGTTGATGTTTATCATCACTGTTTTGGATTTTTGGTTATTACGACCAAACATGAAGCAATATTTCATGCTTGTAAACATTATTTTTAGATATATATATATATATATATATATATCTTAACTGCAAGCTTTCGGTACCACAAGGCATAGGCTTTGCCTATGGAACTTGAAGAACAATGCCATAAGTTATTACAAAAACGTGAGGAGTGACTCAAAATTTAGCTTGGAATTTTAATAGGGCCTCATGTACTGTATTAGTGAAGATGAATTTGAACAACGCAGGGCGGAAATGATCACCAGATTTGGACTCCGAGATCATTTTTGGTTCAAGCGCATCTACAAAATAAAAAAAACAAGACTATTTTTCGATACTATTTTTCAACCAGAACACTATCTTCAGAGAGAAGTGAGAGCACATATGCCACAATTACGTTCAACATATAAAAAACAACAACACTCACAAAATTCTTCTCAATCTTCAATGCAACGATACACTAGTGGAGAACCAAAGAAAGAGATAATAAAAATACTCCCGGATTAATTCATGTGCTTAGTGCTAGATCAAACAATAAAATCTATTAGTTGTATATCATAATATCATTAAAAATCATAAATATCAAATCCCAAGTAATAATAATGATAAAAGCATATGTAGATGAATCTAAAAGTCTCACATGTCAATAATAAAAAAGCTTTTACAAATGTTCCCATGTATATATTTAAGATACATTTAACCCATGATATTCATGGTTATAAATACCATGGATTTAGTTGGAACATATACAATGGGTGAGTTTTAGGGAGTATGAGAGGGGAGTTTGGAGAATGAGAGGCTACAATGGGGGGTTATGGTGAATGGGGGTGAGAGAAATGGCATACACTCGAGGGGAGGGAGTGCACATTGTAGATGGTCTTAGTATATGAATGAAGAGAGAGAGAGAGAGAGTTGAGAAGAATACTTTTTAGATCTTCCTCCCCCCTCCATTTATGGATAAAAGGCTACCTTTTATAGTGGGAAGAGAGAGAGCCCAAAATTTGCTTGTCAAAACTCTAGTCAGCAGGGTGGCATGGACCGTGCACAAGTACACGACCTATGTTTTCTACAAACTGAGCTACACGAACCGTCTCATTTGCTCGAGCCATCTTCAGGGCGGTATTCCCAAGTTCTACTTTGGCATGGACCTTGTATGTTTGCACGGTCTGTCTTCAGGGACTTTCTGGGCAACATCATATGGCATGGACATTGTAGCATGGCACAGTTCGTGCCTCTTGAACATTTCTGATCTCCCTTGAGCTTTTGCTCCTTTAGGTTTATTTCTTCTTCCACTTTCTTCTATCTTCTACCATCATTTCCAATGGCCTTCATCTTTCTACCAGTCTCACGATTGGCCTTCAATGAACTACTTTTCTTTTCAATGGCCTTCTAATGAATGATCTACAATTTAAACTCACAAAAAAAAAATCTAAACACTCGTAGAGGTAAAATCCCACTAGCCTACAAATATTCCAAAAAAAATAGAGAAGTTAATGTAGAAAATCAAACAAGGTGGTTTTAACTCCCTATCATGTGAAATGTTTATAAAACTACTTATCCACCAACAAAAGTATATTAAAAAAAGGTGTTAAATGCCCTCAGAAAATATGCATTTTATGTCTCATCAAATCCCCCACAATGAAACCTTTACTCGTTCTCGAGTTAACAAGAAGAAGGAAAGATCTAATGGCATAACTAAACAAAATGTTTCCCAAATAATACCAACATTTTATTCCTTGGGAGCCTAACCCAAAACAAAAGAGTTAACTAGAACCCTTATATCCCAAACTAAGATGAAACCAACCAAATCATGCCAATAATAAGAATGAGGTATGCTACTCCAAAGAAAAACAAGAAGATAGCTTATTATAATCCAAAGAACTTCCAAAAGGTACAAATAATAGAAGCATAAAATATTTTCAATTTTCTCTTATTTTCTCTCATTTTTCCTAAGTACCTTAAGTGTTCATTTTATGTTGACATTTCAAAACATTTTTGAACTCACTTTTATATACTTGTGTGCTCTAGATCTCGTATTTTACCTTGAAATTCTCTTAGGAGAGTTAAGAACGACTTTTGCATTCTTGTTACTTTTCTAAGGAATTTTGTGTGACAAGGCAACTGTATGAAGATTGGAAGATATTGAAGACTTTCTTTTGGGATTTGAAGATTTGAGGAAGTGAAGATAAGTGAAGTGAATAGGAAGACTTAAAGTGAGAAATTGAAAGTTTTGAAGATTCAGTAGTCGCTTGTCACCACTCGTGACGCCTGCTGCAGTGTGACTTAATTTATACTTTTCTTGTCCTATAAATAGTAAATCTTATCTTCTGACTTGGAACTTCTTCTTCTTCCCAATTTCCCCTCTTTGAAAACCCTAGTTTCACTTTGTTTTTCATCTTATTTTTATCTTGGATTATGTTTAGCTTGCTTTTGATTATTAGGATAAGATTTTAGTAGCTAAGTTATCACTTGGGAGAAATTGATTGAAGTTTCGAAACCCATGTAGTGAGAATCTCTAATTCACTCTTTCATTAACATTTTAGCATTTATTGTGCCATTAATGTTGACATTTACTTCATTTGTGCTATGGGTTGTTTGAGAATATGAAGTGTTTGTATGATTGAAAGATAGGGTGTTAGGAAAGTGTACAATTTCTTATCTCTTTGGCATGAAAATTCAAGAATATGGAATTAGAAATTTTTGTTGGGTAAATTATGTTAATCTTGCTAGATGAGTATGTTAATGAGGTTTGTTATCTTGTTTATCCTAAGGTAGCACTAAAAGGTAGAATCTTGAATCTTGGTTATTCTAGGTTAAACAAAATATATGCTTTGTTTGCTTAAATGGCTAAGCATTTGGTAGAATGCTAGTAGTTGTTATCAAATCCATGGTTCTTTATGTATGATGACATTGATGAAATATCTTTAGGCATTTTTTTTCTAAAGTGATCATTAATGAGGTTTGAAAATAGTGGTTGATCGCTATTGTGATTACTCTTACGAATAAAGGAATGCTTATCTTTGAAATGAAAGTGATAGAATTCACCATAGGAAATTAATGTGATTGAATGAGTGATTGTTTCTATGACCTATAAGAGGTTTGGAAGTGGGAATCAATTGCCCCCAAGACTTTATCATTTGTGATTTTATCATCTTTTCTTAGTTTGTTGCATGATTAGCTTAATTGTCTTAATTTGCTAGTTGTCTTGTTTTTACTTTCATAAGTTAGAACAACCCACCGAACACCCCCCCCCCCCCCCCTTTAATTGCTTATATATATGTGTGTGTGTGTGTGTGTGTGTGTGTGCTTATATTCGCCTAATATGCATGAACCCTTAGGAAATTTCCTCTTCTTCGTGGACGGCTCCGATTTGCCACTATTTACTTAGTTGTATTTAGGAAGTACTTTAGGGCTATAGATTGTAACTTTGAGAGGTACGGCGATGACCTCCCAAATTTTGGCGCCGCTGCTGGGGAAGGGACTTTTATTTTTAAGTGTTTGAGTATACTATATGTGAATATTTGCTAGTTATGTGAATATGTGCTAGTTTGTTTTTATTTGGTTTTTAGTGATTTTGGTTTGCCTTGAGACGTATTGTTTGATTTCTTGTTGTATGGTTCTTATTCGATCATTTTTACAAGAACCACAACACTGTGACCCTGAGTTAGAGTTGAACTTGAAAAGGGTTAGGAGTCTTTCTTTGGAAAGTGCGAATAACACCCCTCATAGTGACCATTTTTAGGAACCATCTACTTCAATGTAGCATCAAGATTAACATTGAAAAGGAGAACCTCAACATCCTCATCTTCAAGAAGGGAATGTCCCATTGAGGCAAGTTCCATCGAGGGAGACTATGGCTCCCAACCTTGAGCAACAACCTATGTTCATCACATATTCGGCCGTTTGGCCGAATGGGCCTTTTAAGCTCAAATCCGGGTAGATACACTTGCTACCTTTCTTTCTTAGAAGGCAAGAGGAGGACCCTAACAAACATCTATCCGACTTTCATATGGTTTTTTGTGGTATGATTCATGAAGAAGTAGATGAAGAGCTTTACAATTTGAAGGCCTTCCTATTTTCATTGAGAGATGCCACAAGGGATTGGCTCCACAACCTTCCATCCTAGAGCAAAAACTCATGGATTAAGTTGAAGAGGAATTTTCTCCTCAAGTACTTCCCAGCCTCAAAGTCCGCCACCTTGAAGAAGGAAATTAGCAATATCCTTCAATGGCATGAATTGTCACTCTACAATTATTGGGAGAGATTCAAGAAGTTTCTCTCAAGTTGTCCGTACCATGGCTATTTCGAAGGAGATTTGGTATACTACTTCTACAATGGTCTTCTTAATGAGGAGAAAAGGTTGCTGAGGGGATATTGTAGATATTCTATTGGGAACAAGACTTCTGGAGTGGCTATGGAGCTCTATGAAGAGTTGGTCGAGGAGTCGAGAACTTTTAGTTCGAGATCCGATTTGAGAAGAAAAAACCATAACAACACAAATGCTCCTTCCAACAATGGAAAATTAAAGGACCAAGTTTCGATACTTACTTCCATGGTTAATGTCTTGATGACAAAGTCCAGAAACACATTGCATGTTAAGTATTGTGAGATTTGTTCATCACCGCATCCTACACATGTGTGCTCAAGTTTGCAAGACAATTATAAAGTAGAGGTGAATGCCATGCATTTTCAAGGAGGCCAGTGATATCAAGGATACCAAGGTGATCAAGGTTACCAAGGCGGTTAAGGCTACCAAAAATGATCTTACAATGCTGGTAATCGAGATCACCTAAATCTCTAGTATGGAAATGCTCAAGGAGGGCAAAATGCACAACAATACAGGCCTCAACAACAACAATACCGACCTCCACAAAAAAATTCCCAAGGCTTTAAGACAAGCCCTATGATCAAGGCGAGATTTTGGTCTTGTCAAAAGATAAAGTGATGCAAGCTATTTGGAGACTAAGCTTATGTGCAGAGAAGGCTGAGAAGTTCTAAGAGAAGGCCGAGTCGAGCATAAATAATTTGGAGACTCAAGTGAGCCAAATGGATCAATCATGAATCAGATGGATTCAAGAGATTTGGGAAAACTTCCTTCCTAGCCGGAGTTTAACCCTTGACAAAATGTGAGTGCTATCTTATTGAGGAGTGGTAAAGAGGTGAAAGAACCCCAAGGCAAAGGTGTTGTTGAGTAGGTGCTTGAGAAAGAGGAAGATTTTGAGAAGGATGCCGAATATTTGGCCAATGAAAAGGTGAGAAAGGAGAAGGAAATTGAAGAGGAGACCATTGATCCAAGATCATGATCAAACCTCGAAACCTCATACCCTCCCAAAAAAAGCTAAAGTGGCAGAAATTCCTATCTATGTGCCGAAAACATCATTTCTGGAGGCATTGAAGGATAGGAGAAAGAAGGAGGACAAAATGACATCTAAGAAGTGTTTCGTAGGTGCGAGGTAAACATTCCACTCTTAAATGCTACAAATCAAATCCCTAGGTATGCTAAATTTCTGAAGGAATTGTGTTCCGTCAATATGAAACAAAAAATAAAGAGTAAAAATAATAGTGGAAAGAATGGGCATGTCTCTTCCATGTTTAATGATGAATTACCTCCTAAATGTGATGATCATGGAATGTTTACAATCCCTTGTGTGATAGGAGGAAAACTTGTTGAAAAGGCCATGCTAGATTTAGGTGCTTTATCTAATGTGATCCCATATTCTTTATATGAGAGTCTAAATCTAGGCACTTTGCATATAATCGGGGTTGTTATCCAACTAGCCGATCACTCTAGCATATTCTCAAAAGGTATTGTGAAAGATGAGTTAGTGAAAATGGACTCTTTGACATTCCCCGCGATTTTTATGTCTTTGATATGGAGAGAGTAAATCATGCCACGCCTATTATATTAGGTAGGTCATTTTTAAAGACTTCGAGGAGAATCATTGATGTGTATAATGGAACATTAAGCATGGAATTTAATTGGCGGAAAGTAGAATTTGACACTAACAGTTCTATTAATCATCCTAGTAGATACCTCTATTTCCAGGTTATTGATGTTTCTAATGATATATAGCAAGATGTGTTTGAGCCCAATGATGGTAGTTCCTTGAATGTTGCCCTAGAAAATGCTTTAAATGATGCTTCTATTGCAAATTTTGATATTACTAACTTGAAGGAAAGAAACAATGACAAAGACTCTTTTGGGAGGGCAACATCCAACACCCCTCATGTATCCATGGGAAAGCCAAAAAAGTGGATTTCCCTCCTTCTCATGTGAAGACTTCGGTGGCAGAGTGTAAACCACCACTGAAAGTTCTTAAATGTTCATCTCTTGGAGAGGTAGAGAAAGCCCTCGATTGCTCTTTCAACTGAAATTATTGTGGAGCAAAAAGGGAAGTTGTTTGACATGTTGAAGGAGCATGACGAAGCCCTAGGTTATGTGCGCCGAGTTTTGTTGGGGGATGATGTGGATCCCAAATGTTTTATCCTTGATCGGGGAAAAGAGACTGATATCTTCTGTTCATGTCGCAAGGGATTGTAGAGTGGGGACCAAAAGATGGTATTCAAATAAGGGCAGTATTGAGAGTGGGGACCAAAAGATGGTATTCAAATATATGTTGAGGACCAAATAAACAATTTAGTCAAAATTTTATGAAGTATTGGAAATCCATTTATATCGCAAGTCACGACATTGTGTCACGAGAGATCAAGAAATTTTTGAAAAAAATGTGAACTCCCAGTTGCTTTCTGTCGCGAGTCGTGACAAACCTGTCGTGAGTAGTGACATTTCTGTCGCGAGTTGCGACCAAAATCATGAAGTTTTTTAAAAATACAACTCCCAAGACCATTCTGTCACGAGTCGCGACGATCCTGTAGCAAGTCGCCACCAAAATCAAAAAGAAATATGAAAAATGCTACTCCCAAGACCATCATGTCGCAATTCGCGACTGAAGGTTGACTTCTCGAACCATTTTGATTTCTCTATCACGGGTTGCGACAGCTGGCCTGATTCAAAATTTAAAAAAAAATGGGCATAACAATTCTTCCCCATAACTTTTCTCCTTCTCTCCGCCGAACTCTTCCCAAAATACCAATGAATAGTTAAGTTATCACTTAGGAGCAGTTGATTAAAGCTTCCAAACCCATGTAGTCCCTCTGTCCCAATTCAAGCTGCAATTTAACTATTCATTTAGTCAAAATTTCCTAACTTTGACCCTAAAATTGAATCGGTATATAAGTATAAATACTATTGTGTAATACATTGTTATATTCGTTATAACATATATTTTCAAAATATCAAATTTTCACAAGTTTTCATTTTCATTAATAAAAGACAATAAGGATTAAACATTTTCAAGTCAATTGTGAAAAGTCAAAAGGCGAAGTTTGAATTGGGATTCACTCTTTCATGAACATTTATTGCTTAGCATTTATTTTGTCATTAATGTTGATGTTTACTTCGTTTGTGTTATGGGTTGTTTCACAATATAAAATGTTTGTATGATTGAATGCTAAGTTGTTACGAAAGTGTACAATTTCATTTAGGGTGAAACGCATTTATACCTCCGAGTTCTTTGATTAATGCACATATGCTACCCAGTCTTTCGAAATACACACA
The DNA here is from genome assembly GCA_032355605.1 of Rubia tinctorum. Classification (NCBI taxonomy): domain Eukaryota; kingdom Viridiplantae; phylum Streptophyta; class Magnoliopsida; order Gentianales; family Rubiaceae; genus Rubia; species Rubia tinctorum. The sequence goes on along the minus strand of JAULKM010101430.1, from coordinate 9,345 downwards.
TACCCTCTCAATTTTTTAAAAGTACACATATATCCCTTATAGTTTTTCAAAAGTGCACATATGTCCCTATATATGAGACCAGCATTTGAAAAACTAATGAATATATGTGAACTAAACAAAGATTTGGGTATGTGTACATTAAACAAGAAACTTGAGAATATAGATGCACTCTTATTTTTTTATTTTTTTTTATTTTTTTTATTTTTTTTATACTACAAACGGAGTAAAATTTTCACCACCACAATTATATTCATTGTTAAGACACGTCAAAAGTAAATATGGGGCCCACTCCATGCAAATCGAGCATTCTAACTAACCCAGTGAGTCGTTCAGCCTCCCAATACTCAACTTTTTGCACACCCTCCTCCATCGGATACCCCCGCTTTTCTTTTCTTTTTCTATTTGTGTTTTTTAACACTCTTTTTTGTCAGGTAAGCTATGGAAACATTTTATAACAATGGAAAAAGAAAAGTGAGGTTGTAAATTATACTCCCTTAGTATTTTTTTTAGTGACAGCTTTATAGGAAGAAAGTATGAAACATTTAAAGATTCATTATCGATCGCACAACTGCTATTGCCTGATATCATTTTAATTTTTAGATTTCCGTTCAATTCATTTTTTAATGTTTTTGTTATTTTCCTGGAAAACTTAATAAAGTTTGAATATGTTTTTAAATTATACATAAATAATAGTATTATTGTTTGTTATGTTATTAGATTTAGAGCTGGTTTCCTGTGAAACAGTCTAAACTTTAGGTAGATACTTTTCTGCAAAAATTAACACAAAATTTCATCTTCCCTAAATTTATTTGCAACTTTTAAAAAGAACTTCATCCCATTTAAAAGGTTTAATAATTATATAATAATCCATGTCCAAACTTTAGCATGCATGAAACAAGACTTGGTGTTAGATTTATAGTAGTACATATTTTTAAAACGTTAGTTATATGAAAGACATTCTTAATTAATTAACAATACTAGAAGTTAAAGGTATTCTTAAAGAAAAGAGAAAAAAAAGATTTTTTGAAATTTGAATTGCGAAGGAAAGTGTGTGTATATATATATATATATATATATATGTTTTAAATAATAGTTTATATGTGCTGGGAAAAACAACCGACAATGGCTACAATAAGGAAAATTGACTTCTAACTCAACTCCTCATCGTGCAAACTATCTCATCCTCTGCGAACGCTCGGTAACAAAAAGAAACTCTAACTCTCCTCGTCGTTACCTTCAGCCAACACACTCTCATCCTAACCTAAACTCATAAACTCCTAAACCCACACTCGCATTGAAAGGTTTCCTCTGCCTAAGCCCATGACCTTCGTATCGGCCATCATGTCTATGTGGTGGAACCCGACCGAATCAACATCCTTCAAATAATCAGTACAAAACTCTATGACCTCCTCTGTCATATACCTTTGTACAATACTTGCATCAGCCTTGTGTCGGTTCTTCACAAAATGCTTGAATATTTTCATATACCTCTTAAATGGGTACATCCACATCAGAAACACAGGCCCACAAAATAACGAAAGAGGAAAATACATTTCCATCCGGCACAAAACCTCAACGATCATTTCCTGCAAACGGTCCAACTTCGACACACTAATGTTTTTGCTACAAATGGACTTGGAAAACAAACGTAGCTTTCTAGTGCACAATCTAACATGGGATGACAATGATGATCGAATTGTAATGACATTCAATTCCTGCATAAGATTGTTACAATCATGAGACTTCAAATCAACCAACTTCAAGTCCTCAAGTGACACACAACTACTAATGTTGGATGAAGACGCTTTCGGAACCTTCACACTACTAAGTGTCTCACAGAATGACTTCTTCTCCAATTGAGACATTGAATAGCAAGTAGGGGGCACGTAACAATTTTCACCGGAACTCACTGGCCCTAAGTTCTTCTTAATTCCCATATCAACCAAATCTAACCAAGCCTTAAGCTCATGCTTTGTTTTTCCAGGGGTATTCAACAACGTCCAGACCAAGGAATCGCACACATTCTTCTCAATGTGCATGACTTTAAGACAATGGTTGACATCCAAATGCTCCCAATAGGGCAATTTGAAGAAAAAGAGCATTTCTTCCAACTCCATCCATTGAGACTTTACGTTTTTTCCCAATGTCATTGGCCAAATTCTTCACCGTTTCGAATATCTGACTGGCTGTTCGGGCAACCGGTGCTTCTCTTGTCTCTACTTCCCCATTGAACAATTTTTTTGCCAATCGCCATGGAAGAAACCTCTGATAACCTTGATATAAAATTTTACAACCATGCCTCAATTGGTGATAATTAGTGTCCTTGTCACACACCGGACAGGAAAAGTGACCTTTCACTGAGTAACCAGACAAATTACCGTACGCAGGGAAGTCATTAATAGTGAAAATGACATGGCTTTCTATGTAAAGTAATATTCAACACTAACATCATATGTTCTAGCACCTTCCTTGAATAGAGTCAACAAATTCCCAGCAAGAGGGGCAAGATACACATCTATGTCATTACCCAGATGCCTAGGGCCGAAAATCATCAAATATAGCAAGACATACTTCCATTTCATTGTCAACCATGATAGAAGGTTGTAGATAACCAATATTATAGGCCAAGAACTATGTGCACTGCGAATATCACCAAATGGATTCATACCATTAGTACATAGGCCTAACTTCAAATGTCACGGTTCTTTAGCAAATTTAGGGTAAAGAGAAGTAATTTTTCCATTACTCACCATCTGACATATGGCTAATGAAATCATCCATGGGTCAATCCCTCTAAGCGTGCCAGCACAAAAATTTTGCATCTTCTTTAGATGCAAATAAGTTTTGTAATTCGGGGAACTATAGGAAGTTATCACATCACTTTTACCAGTGTTTTTTTCTTTAATTTAGTTACCACTTCTGCTCCCACCACAATTCCACCCCTCTTCAACTTGTATCGAGACTCACCACATACCCGAAAAGTTTTGCTATTTTCATCTTCTTCTCCTCAGTACAACATACGATAACTTGGGCAAGCATGTATTTTTTTTTCAATTCCAATCCCATCGAGCACAGAACTTTTTTCACAACATATAACCTATCTAGCATAATATTACCTCTGGGTAGCAATTCCCTAAGAAATTCAAGAGTTTCTGTTATCTACTTATCGGTCCACCCAAATTTGGCCTTCAAATTCATCATCCTCAAAGTCGCACTCAATACCGAATGTTTTGAACCATTGTACAATAGCGTCTCATTATTGTAAAGAAAAGCTTGTAACACCCCGGGTTTACCTTTGAACTCTCTAGCAATATCCTCCACCATTTCGTAAAATTCAACATTCCCATCTAACTCATCTTCCACATTCTTCTTATTCGTTTCACTCATACAAGAAGTTTCTCCTACTTCTCATTGTCATACCCAAAGAAGTGTAGGTAGTTTTAAAACCCCTTATTATTATATGTTTCTTCAATTTCTTCTCCCTATAAAAATATCATTTCTACAATCTTTACACGGGCATCGTGTTCGCACAAAACCTTGTTTGGAAGCATCTTCAAATGCTACCGTTAGAAATGCTTCAACCAATGATATGTAATAGAGTGATTTATTAAGATCATTACCAATGAGTTCATTCTGATCTTGAAGTTACAAATCAATTAATATCTAACCCATTAGTATGCACACAACAATAATCATAAGCCACCACTAATTAACCTATCTTAAAACCCTAATTCTACATTTATATATTTGAAACCCTAATTTTAAGCAATAAATTTATATACAATTTACCTTCTCCAATGGAAAATGATGCACTTCAATGTATTAAGTTTTCTTCTTCGTCAATGAACTAGAAATGGGGGAAAACCATTCAAATTAATTGTTTATGAGATTTAAAATGCAAAAATTTTTATACATACAGAGTGGGTTCCGAACTTGGAAACCAAAATCGGATTAAATACTCCCCGAATTAACCTATTTCTTAGTTTGGAACATCGGTCCGAACCACTTTTCGAATTTGGAAGGACTATTGTCCTTTATCATGGGGAAAAGAAAGAGGTTACGGACTCGTAAATGATATCAGCCCCTTGTTCCGAGTTCGAAACAGTAGAAAATTAATGGCGGTTGTGTCTAACCACCTTAATATGATTTTTAACCACCTTTAACTGATTTTGGCAAGGTACGAATAAGGTTTCTGAGTTCGAAACCACAAATCCAAGGCGGTTCAACCTTTTTCATTTGGAACCGCTTTCTATTGCCGCCTTTAATGGGTTGGCCTCTAATAGTGCATTGACTAGTTAAGGTAAATCCTTAGTTATTAATGTTTATATATGGAAAGTCAAGTAAGGGTTGACCGTTGATTAGTTAAGTTCAATCCATTTCATTAGTGTTTATTTATGGAATGTTAAGAAATGATTGATCGTTGATTAGTTAAAGTATACCTTAGTCATTAATGTTCATATGTGGAAATTCAAGTAAGGGTTGACCATTGATTATCTAAGTTCTAACTATTTCATTAATGTTTATGCATGAAATGTCGAGTAAGGGTTGACCGTAAATTAGTTAAGTTCTAAACATTTCATTAGTGTTTATGTATGGAAAGACATGTAAGGGTTGATCATTGATTCCTCAAGGTCAAACCTTGTCATTAGTATTTATGTATGGAAAGTCAAGTAAGTGTTGACTGTTTATTAGTTAAGTTATAAACATTTCATTAGTGTTTATGCATGGAATATCAAGTATGGGTTAATAATTGATTAATCAAGATCAAACATTTCCATTAGCATCTCCAATGGTTTGGGGTCATCCATATTTATATGTGTCACATGTCAGATTTTGATTAGACTTTCAGTGTGACATAACCGAATGATGAGTACTGATGGTGATTTGAAGATTTCCATCTCCAATGGTACCATCACATTTATAACTTAAGTATGGCATGTCTTTAAAATTTTATATTTGTAAAATTTTCATAGTGTTCATCCGTTCATAGATATTTATTAATATTTATCTTATCATATATATTTATATTGCAAATAATTTTTTAATAATTTATTGATACTTTCATAAGTAACATTAACATATTTATACTAATACAAATATTATTTAATCATGTACTGAGTATATTAAAAAATTGAATAAAATTTCTAACACATGTTTAAGTTAATTTATTTAAATATAAAGTTTAAATTCGAGTATTTAAAAATTTGAATTTCTCAAAAATTTAATTTCAGGTCTGCAATTATATTAACTAATATTTATTAAACTAATATTCATATAAGTTTAATTTTATTGATATTATTTGATTTTAATATTACCCATTAGAATCTTATTTTTTTTATATACATCTTTAACAAATAAATGATAAAACTAAATTTATTTTCCTTTCAAATTTTGGTTGAAAATATAAAAATAAATAAAAACAAAAAAATTACTAACATTTATTGTTTGGCAAGCGTGGGTAACATTATGACTTTTTGTATCCAGAGGGAAAATAGTTTAAAGTAAAAGAAAAATTTACTGGCACTTAATGTTGAGCAAGTGACGGTCGCAGTTTGCTCTTCTGTATAGAGAAGCCATATTTTGACAGTGTCACTTACAATTTCATCCAAGTAAGAATGAAGCCTTGAAGTGAATCCCTCAGAGATTCTTTTTAGATTGAAAGTCTATCAGTCTGACGTGTATCGCATAGTTGGAAATGCTCTTAGTGATTATTTATGGAAACTCAAATAAGAGTTGAACCATTAATTAGTTAAGTTCAAATCTTAGTTATTAGTGTTAATGTATCAAGTAAGGGTTGACATTGATTAGTAAGAGTCAAACCATTTAATTTGTGCTTATATATGGAAAGCCAAATAAGTGTTGACCGTTGACCATTTAAAATAAAATTCAAACATTTTCATTAGTATTTATGTATGAAAGGTCAATTAAGGGTTTACCGATGAATTTTATATACTACTTATTTTATATAATTATGAATAAGTTGAATATAAAATTTTATTCAGTGAAATTAAAGTTATTTATTGATATTTGACTTCGGCCATATATTAGTCAAACTCTACGTTTAATTTATTTCATTTGAAAATATAGACATAAAGTCATATTTAAAAGTATAGTTATAAAATATATTTAAAATTCAAAAGAAATGGAGTAGCATAAAAATTTACCAAATTATATTTTAGTTTTGTTTAAAAATAAATTATATTATTAACATATACATATATACATTCACTTATTTTAAATCGTGCATCGCACGAGTGTTACCTAGTTATTCATATATTAAGAAAAAAATATTATAATTAAAAAAATAAAATAAAAAGGTTAATGCGAATTCTTGAATGTATAAGTTTGATTTTTCATTTAGAACATTGAATATTATTTTTACATTGCATGTATATTATTTAAAAATGTGGCAGACCTAAAATATTACTAGTTCAGAAAATGGGCCTATGTAGGAATATGACTCATGTCTGCGAGAGGAACCCGCGACGTCGGTCCCAAAGATAACTGATATCAGCAAGCGAGAAAGGCATGCGAAGTTGGTCATGCATGTTTTCGAGAGTGACGAGCGACGTCGGTAAGCGAGAAAGTCGTGCGACATCGATCATTTCATGTCTTTGAGAGGGTCATGCGACGTTGGTCACAAAAACAACCAACGTCGGTAAGTGAGAAAGGTGTGTGATGTCAGTAATTCATGTCTGCGAGAGGGTCATGTGATGTCGGTCACAATAACAACTGATATCGATGAGCAAGAAAGGCATGCGACGTCGGTCATTCCAGACTTTTTACCTCTATTTTTTTAACTGAACTAAATAATATTTTTGTTTCGTTTTTAAAAATAATCAAGGTTAAAGAACTTTTTATTTTTATTATTTGACCTAAACAAAAAAAATCGAGGTAAAAGGGGCAAAGTAATAGGTCATTTTTCTTGTCGTGATACTTTCATGTCATTATCAACCCCGATGGGAGATTGTAGATTACAAACATTATAGGCTAGGAACTTGGTGTGCTGCTCATATTACAAAATGAATTCATTCCATCCTTTATAGGCTAAACCTCAAATGTCAAGGCTCCGATCCAAACTCAGGGTAAAGGGCATCAACCTTCTTCCAATGTTCACCCTCCGACGTATGACTGATCACATCATCCCCAGATCAAATTCTATATGCGTGTCAATGCAATAACTTAGCATCCTCTTTGCAAGCAAACAACTTCTTCAAACATGGAATAACCGGAAGATACCATAAAACTTTTGCAGGGGTCTTCTTCTTCGAAATAAAACCAATCTGTATAACATACAACATTCAGCAAGAATGAATTTTTTTCATCTCCAATCCCATTGGACAGAGAATTCTTTTCGCAACATATGATGTATTGGCCATAAGATTACCATCTGGAAGCAATTCTCTTAGCAATTCAAGTGTCTCAGTTATCCCTTTATTGTCCACCCATATTTCTCCTTCAAATTCATTATCCTCAAAGTAGCGCCAAAAACATTTTGTTTGAACCCACCATACAATGTTGTCTTCTTGTCATTATGAAATGCTTCTAGGACCTCGGGTTTGCCGTGAAATTCTCTAGCGACATTCTCCACCATCTCATCAAATCCATCGTCTCCATCTAAATCAACCCCTTCTTCAATTTTAACATCTTCACTAATATTCCTGACAACCTCTTAATGTCATATCCAATGGGTATAACTAGTTTGAAAACTTCGCGTACAAGATGTTCACGTAACTTCTTTCTCCCCATATATGCATAATTCTTACAATCCCAACAAGGACAACTTGCCTGCACCACGCGGTTCTTTGAGGCGTGTTCGAAAGTCAACACCACAAATTATTCTACCAATGGAATATAATCGGTTGAGTTCCTTAGATCGCTACCGATGAGTTCAATTTTATCCATGAAATGTGCCTACATACGTACCTATTAGATCAGTCAACACATTTCCTTTCAAAAAATATTAAAGCAGAAAACCTAACTCAACCCATTTCTAACGTTAATTGAATGCATTAAAATGAGTGATAGAGTTTAACAAACCTTCACGATTAGTTTCACAAGAAAACCCAGACAGTTGGTAATGTCACTTCACAAATTATTCTCATACTGTTGGCCTTCAAATGCCAAAAGATATAGTTCCTGTTTTACTTAGTTTCGATAGCGGAACTCACGTTATAAATATCACAGAGAACCAAAAATAGTTCCTAGTTTGGAACAGCAAGCAAAGGTAGTTACTTAGTCAGAACATTATTCTGCCTGTCAGGAACGCTTAACCATCAAGGTTTTTGACTCGGGAATAGTTTCTTATCCTCCTTCCAATATTGGAACTCATCTCAATGGAAGTCTTTTTTGCTCAACTGCACAATTAAAGACGGTTATATGATGAACCATCATTGGTTCATACCAATGGAAGGTGGTTCTTTGAAAAACGCCTTCCAAAGCACTTGAACTGCCTTTGAATTTCAAAGGCGTCCGGAAACACTTGGTTCCAAGCTCGGAACCATTGTCAGAAGGCGGTTCCTGGAAAATTTAGCAGAATCGCCTTTGAATTCTGCTTTTAATAGGTCATTCTCCACTAGTGATACCAGCACATTGGTATACAAAAAATTGGTTGGTATTAGCACGGTATGGTAGACTACCACCAAGTATATTAATTAATTTTTTACTCAAAAAATAAAATAAATATAATTAAAATTTTCTATTGTGTAATTTAGAAAAGTAAAGTAAGATCATATCAAATTAACCACTATAATAAGTAAATTATAATTAGTAAAGAAGCTTATGACTTTGAATTTTGTTGCTTATAACAAAATTTCAATTTGTAAGTATAATTTTAAAAAATAATTTTAGTTTGAGATATATACAAATATAACTCTATATACTTTAATAAGTGCACATATAACCCCGAGATAATTTTTAGTGCAAATACAAAAATCTAAAAGTTAAAAAAACCTTTGCCCCGCCATTGCTCCACCACATCCACTGTTGCGCCTCCGCCTCCACCGCCAGGCCACGACCACTACCATGCCTCCATCCGACCACCACTGCCACCCCCTCTAGGGGCCCCCGCCACCACCATCACCTCTTCCCGCCTCAAGGCTACACATCACAGAAGAAACAACCATGTTCCGCATCGCATACTCTAGTAGTGCAATTGCTCAAAAATGATATCGAAACATAGAAAATCAACAGAGCCTCGTTGTAACTGCTGGAAAATTATGTTGATTTCGTCAACTTTTGGGCTCAGTTTTGAGTAGTACCCGAAATAAATTGGGTCCGGTGGATGACATTTTTGGATTCTACGTAGCGAGTACTATAAAATCGGTTACTCGAACACTCAAAACG
>JAULKM010101429.1:0-43091 GCA_032355605.1 Rubia tinctorum | reverse complement strand
ACAAAAACAGTTAGAAAAAGACACGAATGAGTTTATAATGCAAATTTCAAAATTAAATTCAAAACAGAAACTCAAAACCCCTGATGATGGTGAAATCGGCCAAGGATCTTTTGCTTTGCTCTAATACCAATTGATAGTCCATTAGGGTTTAGCTTATTCAGTTTTATTCTGATTAGAATTAGATTTGGTAAGACTAGATATGGTAATATTTTTCTAGTCCATTGATAGCTAAGCTTGGCCGAGAATTATAGCATGATAGTATTTGATTTTTGGTATTTTATTTAGATATGGTTTTAGCTTCCTTAAGGTGCCATAAGATTGATTCATATTCTAATTGTGATTAGGTTTCCATTTGGCCAAATTTTACCCTCTATTTAAAGGGGTTTGGCCGAGAATTGTATACATCTTTTATCAATCATATATTCAGACTTTTGAGATATTCTCATTATCTTCATTGTTTCCGAAACCTGCGGGTCATTTAAGTTTTAATTTCCTTTGTAGGCGTACCCTGCGGGCTAGACGTTTATAGAGAAACCTTGTAAGTGTACCCTGTGGGCTAGACTCTTATAAGTCGAGTTGAGTGTACCCTGCGGGCTTGACACTGCAATTCGTGCATTTATTTAGAGTGGTGCGAGATTCTCAAAATAAATAAAGATATGATTTTCTGCAATCCAGAGTCTTCGCAAAGAGATTCATATCAAATTAACTTACTTTTTCCCCATGCTTTTTCTTTATCTTTTCATATTTTTCAAAATTGGGATATTATTCAAATCTATATGGATTCACAATTTGGACTTATTACTAGATTATTGTTTTCTAATTGTGATTGTACTTGATATATTGCCTTCGTTTACTAAGCCAAGGGGTGGAGGTATATGTAAGGAAATATATCCAAATCTACCACGCCTATACTCGTTCAATTATTTTTATAGTACGTAATTCAATTTATTTATTTAAATTAGGTTTCATCCCTTGATATCCGGTGTCATGGAAACATTATTTTGGCATATATTATATTTACTTATATATATTATCATGTAAACCTAAAAGTGTCACTCAAGTTGCACAATCAGGTTGCCACTCGAATTTATGAATGAATACATTGCTCTTCAATAATTAATCTTGGGGAAGCTATTTAATTCATAAATTCATTGATACTTTATATAATATTATAACAAAATATATGAATATTATAGATATTCTAAACGTGCAAGGGGTGAGGGCATCATGCATTTATGGTGTGAAAATGAAAACTTATTGATCTACCACAAAGCGCCACAAATCGTTATAGAAGGTTTTTGAGTGTCATGAATGGTCAAATAAGCATCACAATTGGAATTATTTTTTGCATTGCGTCTTCTTCCTGAAATGGCGCAAGATCACCAATGGCAGTGCTACTGTCAAAAATGGAACTGTTAAGCACCCCGAGTAATGCAGCCTAAAGATTAGAATGAAGTTTCATCAATTTTGCCTTATGTTCACTAGCAACCTCTATCCCATTTCCAAATTCTGATCCATTGTAATTTCCAATTACACATTCACCATTAGCGTAAGCCACGATTGAGCTCAAGATGAACACCACCTTATCTTTGAAATGTTGCACAGCAAAAACCTGGTACCCTTTGGAGGATAAAGGACCTTACATATCATAGTCATGTTATGCCTCCAATTTGATGATGAAGATGTAGATGAATTGGTGAAGGTACTTCTTAACCCATTTTCTATTCACACAAAATGTCCAAGAGTCGCATAAGTGTTACATAAATAATATTATAATTTGATATATATATATATATATATATATATAATTTTATGCCAAATAAAATAATGTTACAAAGACTGTAAACGTGCAAGGATTGAGCGCATCGGGCAATTACGGTTCACATATGTCAGATTCATTAACTTACTTTTTCCCCACGCTTCTTGTTTATCTTTTCATATTTTTCAAAATCGGAATATTATTTAAATCTTCATGGATTTACAATTTTGACTTATAACTAGATTATTGTTTTATAATTGTGATTGTAGTGGATATCTTGCCTTCGTTTACTAAGCCAATGGGTGGAGGTAAATGCAAGGAAACATATCAAAATCTACCACTCCGATACTCATTCACTTATTCATATAGTAAGTAATTCAATTTATTTATTTACACTAGGTTTCATCCCCTGATATCCGGTATCATGGAAACATTATTGTGGCATATATTATATTTACTTATATATATTATCATGTAAACCTAAAAGTGTCACTCAAGTTGCACAATCAGGTTGCCACTCGAATTTATGAATGAATACCTTGCTCGTCAATAATTAATCTTGGGGAAGCTATTTCATTCATAAATATATTGATACTTTATATAATATTATATCAAAATATATGAATATTATAGAGATTCTCAACGTGCAAGGGGTAAGGGCATCGTGTATTTTTGGTGTGAAAATGAAAACTTATTGATCTACCACAAAGTGCCACAAATCGGTATAGAAATATTTTTGAGTGTCATGAATGGTCAAATGAGCATCACAATTGAATTTTTTTTTTTGCATTGCGTCTTCTTCCTGAAATGGCGTAAGATCACCAATGGCGGTGCTTCTGTCCAAAACGGAACTATCAAGAACCCCGAGTAATGAAGCCTAAATTATAATTAAGTTTCATCAATTCTGCCTTATGTTCACTAGCAACCTCCATCCTATTTCCAAATTCTGATCCGTTGTCATTTCCAATTACACATTCACCATTAGCGTAAGCCACGATTGAGCTCAAGATGACCACCACCTGAACTTTGAAATGTTGCACAACAAAAAATTGTATCCCTTTGGAGGATAAAGGACCTTACATATCATAGTCATGTTATGCCTCCAATTTGACGATGAAGATGTAGGTGAATTGGTGAAGGGACTTCTTAAAAAAATTTCTGTTCAGACAAGATGTCTAGAAGTCACATAGTTCGATATGTGTGTGTGTATATATATATATATATATCATTTTATACCAAATAATTTAATGTTATAAAGAGTGAAAACCTGCAAGGATTGAGTGCATCGTTCATTTACGTTTCACATATGTAAGATTAATTAACTTACTTTTTTCCCCACGCTTCTTCTTTATCTTTTCATATTTTTCAAAATTGGAATATTATTTAAATCTATATGGATTCACAATTTTGACTTATTACAAGATTATTCTTTTATAATTGTTATTGTACTAGATATATTGCGTTCGTCTACTAAGCCAAGGGGTTGAGGTAAATGCAAGGAAACATATCCAAATCTACAACGCCGATACTCGTTCACTTATTCTTATAGTAGGTAATTCAATTTATTTATTTAAACTATGTTTCATCCCCTGATATCCGGTATCATGGAAACATTATTGTGGCATATATTATATTTACTTATATATATTATCATGAAAACCTAAAAGTGTCACTCAAGTAATCAGGTTGCCACTCCAATTTATGAATGAATACCTTGCTCTTCATCAATTAATCTTGAGGGAGATATTTAATTCATAAGTATATTGATTCTGTATATAATATTATATCAAAATATATTAATATTATATAGATTCTAAACGTTCAAGGGGTGAGCGCATCATGCATTTATGGTGTGAATATGAAAACTTATTGAACTTCCACAAAGCGCCACAAATAGTTATTGCGAGATTTTTGAGTGTCATGATTGGTCCAATAAGAATCACAATTGGAAGTTTTCTTGCATTTCATCTTCTTTCTGAAATGGCGTAAGATCACAAATGCTGGTCCTTATGTCTAAATCGGAACTATCAAGAACCCCGAGAAATATAGCCTGAAGATTAGAATGAAGTTTTATCAATTCTGCCTTAAGTTCACTAGCAACCTCCATGCCATTTCCCAATTCTGATCCACTGTAATTGCCAATTACGCATTCACCATTAGCGTAAGCCACTATTGCACTCAAGATGAACACCACCTGATCCTTGAAATAGTGCACGACAAAAACCTTGAATCCCTTTGGAGGATACAGGACCATACATATCATAATCATGTTATGTCTTCAATTTGGCGATGAAGATGTGGATGAATTGGTGAAGGGACTTCTTAACCCGTTTTCTATTCACACAAGATGTCCAGGAGTCGCATAAGGGTTCTTTAAATAATATTATAATTTCACACACACACACACGCACACACACACACACATATATATATATATATAATTTTATACCAAATAATTGAATGTTATAAAGAGTGTAAACCTGTAAGGATTGAGCACATCGTGCATTTACGGTACACATATGTACGATTGATTAACTTACTTTTTCCCCACGCTTCTTCTTTATCTTTTCGTATTTTTCAAAATGGGAATATTATTTGAATCTATATGGATTCACAATTTGAACTTATTACTTGATTATGGTTTTATAATTGTGATTGTACTGGATATATTGCGCTCGTTTACTAAACCAATGGGTGGAGGTAAATGTAAGGAAACATATCCAAATGTATCATGCCTATACTCGTTCAATTATTTTTATAGTACGTAATTAAATTTATTTATTTAAATTCAGTTTCATCCCTTGATATCTGGTGTCATGGAAAATTTATTGTGGCATGTATTATATTTACTTATATATATATTATCATGTAAACCTAAAAGTGTCACTCAAGTTTCACAATCAGGTTGCCACTCGAATTTATGAATGAATACCTTGCTCTACAATAATTAATCTTGGTGAACTATTTAATTAATGAATATATTGATACTGTATATAATATTATATCAAACTATATAAATATTATACAGATTCTAAATGTGCATGGGGTGAGCGCATCTTGCATTTATGGTGTGAATATGAAAACTTATTGAACTTCCACAAAGCACCACAAATCGTTAATGCTAGTCTTTTGAGTTTCATGAATGATCCAATAAGAATCACAATTGGAAGTTTTCTTGCATTGCGTCTCCTTCTTGAAATGGTGTAAGATCACCAATTTCGGTCTTGATGTCCAAAGGGGAACTGTTAAGAACCCAGAGAAATGTATCCTTAAGATTAGAATGAAGTTTCATCAATTCTGCCTTAAGTTCACTTGTAAGCTCCATCCCATTTCCCGATTATGATCCATTGTAATTTCCAATTACACATTCACCATTAGTGAAAGCCACGATTGTGCTCAAGATGAACACCGTATTATTATTGAAATATTGCACGACAAAAACCTGGAACCCCTTTGGAGGATAAAGGATCTTACATATCATAGTCATGTTATGCCTCCCTTTTAGCGATGAAGTTGTAGGTGAATTGGTGAAGGGACTTCTTGACAGAATGTAAAACCCACAAATAATTATGGCTGTGTGTATTCATATATATTGAGAACAAAGGGTATACAAGACATAATCAGATATGGAAAAGGATATATACAAAATCAATCAGAAAAGGTATTCCTTTTCTAACCTGATTCTAATCAATTTAATGTTCTATTCGCCCCCCCTCCCCCTCAAGCGAAGCGTGGGACTTTTTGTGACGCAAAGCTTGGACTGTGAGAACTCAAACTGAGGACAAGGTAAACCCTTTGTAAAAATGTCTGCAAGCTGTTGATCGGTAGGAACATAAGCAACCTTGAGCTTGCCAGAAGACACCATCTCACGCACAAAATGATAGTCAATATCAATGTGGTTGGATCTCTTATGCAAAACCATATTCTGAGCAATAAAGAGAGCACTATTATTATCACACAGCAAAACTGGTGGGGTACTTGCAGTCAAGCACAAATCCCATAAAAATTCATTAACCAAGCTAATTCCGCAACAGTGTTAGCCATAGCTCAGTATTCTGATTCTGAACTAGAACGAGAGACTCTAAGTTGCTTCTAAGCACTCCATGAAACCGGGTTACCACCAAGAAAAATGGGATAACCATAAGTAGACCTACGAGTCACAATACAACGAGCCCAATCAGCATCAGAATAACCCAAAACCGGAAAAGTGGAAAAAAAATTGTGAAACTGTAGGCCATAGTGCATTGTACCACAGACATAACGCAGAATTCGAGTGACAACTTGGTAATTGTCATCAGTAGGAGATTGCATGTACTGACTGACCATGTTCACAGCATAAGAAATGTCGGGATACGTAATGGACAAATACTGCAGTGCACCAACCAAAGAGCGGAAAAGAGTGGGATTTCCGAATGGCTTACCAGAAGTGCTGGAAAGTTGCGAAAAGGCTACAAAAGGGATAGCTACCAGTTCCAAATCTTACATGCAGGCATGCAATAAAATGTCCTTGGAATATCTGGCTTGACCAAGGAATAAGCCATCGGAAATTCGCACAACCTCCAAACCCGAAAAGTACTGTAAGGTTCCAAGATCAGTGATCTTAAAATCTCGATGAACATGAGCAATGAACTTGCTGATGAGATGACCATCATTCATGGTAAGAATAATGTCATCAACATAAACCAGCAAATAAAGTAGAGAACCACCTTGTGAAAAAACACATAAAGAGGTATCCACAGAACTACATACAAAACCCAGGCCAACTAAGAAAGAACTAAATCGTTTAAACCAAGCACATGGTGCCTGTTTTAAACCATAAATGACCTTGCACAAACAGCAAACAAAATCAGGATGCATAGGATATTTGTAACCAGTAGACCGCTCCATATAAACCGGGGAATCAAGAACACCATTTAAAAATGCATTATTGACATCAAGCTGTCATAATGGAAAATTATGAGTGACAGCAAGAGACAAAACAATATGAACAGTAGAAGCTTTCATAACTAAACTGAATGTATGATCATAATCAAAACCAGGCAACTGAGAAAAACCTTGAGCAATTACCTGGCCTTGTGCCGATAAAGTGAACCATCAGACTTGTACTTTAAATGATACACCCATTTTGAGCCAACAACATTTATATGTTGAGGTCGGGGAACTAGCTCCCGTGTGTGTTGAGCACGTAAAGCGACCATCTCGAAATCCATAGCAGCAACCCATTCTGGTTCTTTAACCGCAGAACAATAACTGCGAGACTCCGTCTTCACAAATAAAGCACTCATGAAACCATATTTATCATAATCAGAAAAATCCTTGTACCGTAAAGAACCAGTACGAGAACGAGTTGCCATTGGATGCCGAGAAGAAGGAACCGAAAGAGGAGACAGCACAAAGCTCTGAGTTGTTAGCTTGGATCTCTAGGTAAGCTCAGAACCGTCAGACGGTAAGACCGGTGATCGAGATGGAGTCGGCAGAGAGCATGTAGCTGCGGACGGAACCGGTGTAGTCGGCTCTTGTTTTGCATGAGCGGCGGTTTCCAGCTGCGCGTGAACCCGGCGGTGATAACTGGCAAAACTTCTGTCGATCAAGCTGGAAACGGTGGAGGCCAGAATGTGCAGATGGTGGTAACAGTGATGGTTGGTCCGGCGCATGTATGGCACGCGCTAGGGACTGTGGCGGTGCTTGATACCCATGCGCAGCCCAGACTAGCAGAGCTGAAGTCGTCTGGTACCGCGGTGATTCTGAAAAAACCAGTGAATTCAGCAAAAATAAATTATCCAAAATAATGGGTGATTCCGAGGAGGAAGATGATTCAAACATCTCAGACGTAACCGAAGATGACTCCAAAAAAGTTGAAATATCTAGCTATGAAGTATTTGTAACAGAACCAGTATGGGAACCCAGAAAATAAGATTCATCAAACCGTGCATGATGAGTGATGTATTCTTTCTTGGTAAGAGGATCAAGACATCGATAACCATTGTATAGTGAAATGTATCCCAAAAAATGCAATACATACTCCAGGGTTCCAACTTGTGCATAGAATAAGGCCTCAAGTTTGGAAACACACGACATCCAAATGCATTAAAGTTGGAGTAGTCTGGGGGAGAGCAAAAAATAATGGAGTAAGGAGACTGACCAGATAACACTGGAGTAGGTAGCCTATTAATGATATAGACTGTTGTTGAAAAGGTATCATACTAGAAAGAATGATGAAGTCCAGAGTGAAATAATAATGACAAACCAGTCTCAGTGATATAGCGATGCTTCCTTTCTGCATGACCATTTTGCTCCGGAGTATAAGGGCATGAAAGTTGATGATGAATGCCCTTAGACGCAAAATGAGATTGCATGTGATGATTCACAAACTCGGTTCCACCATCACTCTGAAAAACTTTGATAGTGGTGGAAAACCGATTCCCAACAAAGGCTTCAAATTGCATATAAACCTCCACAAAATCATACTTACGCCGTAGAGGAAATAACTAAGTAAACCAAGAGTGATCATCAATAAAAATAACATAATAAAGCTACCCCGCGCGAGAGACAACATGTGAGGGTCCCTATAGGTCATAGTGAACTAAATCAAGTATGCGTGGTGCATGTTCCAAATTGTCATTAAAAGAAAGACGCTTTCCCTTAGCCATCTCACAAGAAGTACATAAATGAGGCTTTGGCAGCAAACTAGTGACTGACAGATTGTGAGCTTTATTTAAAGATAAAATTACAGAAAAGGGAACATGTCCTAACCGACTATGTCATAGCTCAAAGGAGGCTTTGGCTTTATTAGAATTAACAAAATAAAGTAAAGCAGCACCACCGTAGTCTAAAATGTAAAGACCTCCCTCAATGTGTCCTTGGCCCACGAGCTCCTTGGTAACCTTTTTCTGGATAGTGAAAGAAGAGTCATCAAAAGAAATAATAGCATTTAAATCCCTTGTCAACTTGGCAATAGACAATAAATTCTTGGTGATATTTGGAACAACCAAGACATTGGATAAAGTAAAAGAATCAGAAATCTGGGAATTGCCAACATGAGAAATATTCAAAGCAGAACCATTACCAAAATATACACAATGATTACTGTGATAAGGAGCGATGCTATCTATATTGGAAGTTGAGTCGGTCATATGATTGGTAGCACCAGAATCCATGTACCAATCAGGAGAGGCATTCAACTGCTAATAAAGTAGTTGAGCTGTCTCTGCGGAGTTTGCAACCTCATCATGAGCAACATGAGAAAGTTTGTAGCAAAATTCAGCAAGAAGACTGGGACGATGACACCATTGGCAGATGTACGTCGGACGGCCAGGTAAAGGTGGCCGGCGGTATTGAACGGCCACCACCATGATCGCGGCCGCGACCTCAGCCACCCCATCTGTGGCCAGATCCGCGGCCTCCCCTGCCTCGATTCTCCTGTCTGGATCCCTGTTGAGAAGCAGCAAAAGCAAAGGGAACCGGTTCAGAGGTAGACGAACGGCCTTTAAGTGAAAATTCTAATGCTTCAGCATCAGCAACAATGGTGTACAAAGGAGGTAGATGATATTTCACCATTTGAGCAGAAGAATACTGGGAGAGTGTATCATTTAAGCCAGCACAAAAAACAATAGCAATGTCCTCTTCTTTGAGGGAATGACCAAGAACACGCAATTCATCAAGAATATCTTTAAAACGAACGTAATAATCTTGGACAGACACATTTTCTTGACGAACTCCATAAAATGATCAATGAGAAACAGACGACGAGCACGATAATTGTTCTCAAATTTAGTAGCCAAAGCATTCCATACCTGAGCAGCAATGACCATGCCATCAACTGCTGACATTGCAGAAAGATTCAGGGATGAAAAAAGGGCAACTTGAACAAGCTGATCTGTCTGGATCAAAACCACGCGGGAAAGAGCATCGTCAGAGGCTTTGTCTTCGGATTCCTTAGAGGAAGAGCTCGCAGTATCCAGAGGGCAGACAGTCGTACCATCAACATAACCAATCAGCTTGACAGTTCTTAAAATAGAAGTAACCTGAGTACACTAGTGAGAGTAGCTGGAACCATCAAGCTTGATTGTGATACAGTTGATCAACGAAGAATACTGAGAAAGTGTATCATTCAAGCCACGACAAAAAACAATAGCAATGTCCTATTCATTGAGGAAATGACCAAGAACACGCAATTCATAAAGAATATCTTTAAAACGAGCATAATACTCTTGGACAGACAGATTTTCTTTACGAACTCCTTAAAAACTATCAACGAGAAAAAGACAAAGAGCATGAGAATTGTTCTAAAATTTAGTAGCCAAAGCATTCCATACCTGAGCAGCAGTGACCATGCCATCAACTGCTGACATTTCAGAAGGATTAAGGGATGAAAAAAGGGTAGCTTGAACAAGCTAATCTATTTGGATTCTAACCACGCGAGAAAGAGCATCGTCAAAGGCATTTTCTTCAGATTCCTTGGAGGACAAGCTCGCAGTCTTCGGAGGGCAGACATTTGTACCATGAACATAATCAATCAGCTTGATAATTCTTAAAACAGAAGTAACCTGAGTACGCCAGTGAGAGTAGTTGGAACCATCAATCTTGATTGTGATGCAGTGATCATTGAAGGAAGAATAATTGACGTCATCGGGAACAGATCCGATCACAATTGGAAAATCAAGTCGCACAAAAAACACACAACAAGCTTGTGAATGGCAGTGGACGACTGATTTAACTCTTGTGCAGGAATGGAACAGCAAGTGCGACGTGGGATCACACGATGGCGACGCGTGAAGGACAGGGCGGCGGGGCATGAAATCCGGTGAGAGAGCGCGTACAGGTACGTGCGGAAGAAGAAAGAGCCGATCGATCAATTTCTGGTGATCTGGCGGAGCAGCGGCGAAAATTGGCGTAGGAGGCGGGTGGGTGCGGCCACACGATCGGGAAAATTAATGCTAGAAGAGAAAAAAAATTGTTTGGGAAAAACCAGAGAATTTTTAAACATACCTGACTGATACCATGACAGAATGTAAACCCACAAATAATTGTGGCTGTGTGTATTCATATATTTACTGAGTGCAAAGGGTATACAAGACAGAATCAGATATGGAAAATGATATATACAAAACCAATCAGAAAGGGTATTCCTTTGTTAACCTGATTCTAAATCATTTAATATTCTATTAATTCTTAACCTATTTTCTGTTCACACAAGATGTCCAGGAGTCGCATAAGTATTACTTAAATAATATAATAATTCGATAAATATATATAATTTTATACCAAATAATTGAATGATATAAAGAGTGTAAACGTGCAAGGATTGGGTGCATTGTGCATTTACGATTTACATCTATAAAATTAATTAACTTATTTTTACCCCACGCTTCTTCTTTATCTTTTCATATTTTTCAAAATTGGAATATAATTTAAAGCTATATGGATTCACAATTTGGACTATCAACTAGAAATTTTTTTTTTTACAATTGTGATTTTTCTGGATATCTTGCCTTCGTTTACTAAGCCAAGGGGGGAAGGTAAATGTAAGGAAACATATCCAAATCTACCATGCCTATACTTGTTCAATTATTTTTATAGCAGGCAATTCAATTTATTTATTTAAATTAGGTTTCATCCCTTGATATCCGGTGTCATGGAAAATATATTGTGGCATATATTATATTTACTTATATATATTATCATATAAACCTAAAAGTGTCACTCAAGTTGCACAATCAGGTTACCACTCGAATTTATGAATGAATACCTTGATCTTCAATAATTAATCTTGGGGAAGCTATATAATTCATAATTATATTGATTTTGCATATAATATTATATCAAAATATATGAATATTATAGATATTCTAAACGTGCAAGGGGTGAGCGCATCGTGCATTTATGGTGTGAATACGAAAACTTATTGAGCTTCCACAAAGGTCCACAAATCGTTTTAGCAAGATTTTTGAGTGTCATGCATGGTCTAATAAGCATCAAAGCTGAGAAAAAAAATTTGCATTGCATCTTCTTCCTGAAATGGCGTAAGATCATCAATGGTGGTCTTGATGTACAAATCGGAACTGTCAAAAATCTCGAGAAATGTAGCCTGAAGATTAAAATGTAGTTTCATCAATTCTTCCTAAAGTTCACTGGCAACCTCCAT
Source organism: Rubia tinctorum (assembly GCA_032355605.1). Taxonomy (NCBI): domain Eukaryota; kingdom Viridiplantae; phylum Streptophyta; class Magnoliopsida; order Gentianales; family Rubiaceae; genus Rubia; species Rubia tinctorum. Next base: position 31,188 of record JAULKM010101429.1, on the reverse strand, counting down.
CCCATTTCCAAATTCTTATCCATTGTAATTGTCAATTACGCATTCACCATTAGCGTAAGCCATGAATGCGCTCAAGATGAACACCACCTGATCCTTTAATGTTGCACGACAAAAACGTGGAATCCCTTTGGAGGATAAAGGACCATACATATCATAGTCATGTTATGCCTCCAATTCGGCGATAAAGATATAGGTGAATTTGTGAAGGGACTTCTTAACTCGTTTTCTGTCCAGGAATCACATAAGTGTTACTTTAATGATATTATAATTTGATATATATATATATATCTATAATTTTATAACAAATAAGTGAATTTTATAAAGAGTGTAAACTTCGAAGGATTGAGTGCATCGTACATTTATAGTTCACATGTGTATGATTAATTAACTTACTTTTTCCGCACGCATCTTCTTTATCTTTTCATATTTTTCAAAATTGGAATACTATTCAAATATATATGTATTCACAATTTGGATTAACAACTAGATTATTGTTTATAATTGTGATTGTACTGGATATCTTGCCTTCTATTACTAAGCCAAGGGGTGAAGGTAAATGCAAGGAAACATATCCAAATCTACCATGCATATACTCGTTCAATTATTTTTATAGTAGATAATTAAATTTATTTATTTAAATTAGGCCTCATCCCTTAACATCCGGTGTCATGGAAACATGATTGTGGCATATATTATATTTACTTAAATATATTATCATGAAAACCTAAAAGTGTCACTCAAGTTGAACAGTCAGGTTGCCACTCGGATTTATGAATTAATACCTTGCTCTTCATCCATTAATCTCGGGGAAGATATTTAATTCATAAATATATTGATACTGTATATAATATTATATCAAAATATATGAATATTATAGAGATTCTAAAAGTGCAAAGGGTGAGCGCATCGTGCATTTATGGTGTGAATATGAAAACTTATTCAACTTCCACAAAGGGCCACAAATCGTTATAGCGAGACTTTTTAGTGTCTTGAATGGTCCAATAAGCATCACAATCTGAAGTATTTTTGCATCCCGTCTTCTTCCTGAAATGACGCAAAATCACCAATGGTGGTCCTGATGTCCAAATCAGAACTGTCATAAACCCTGAGAAATGCAGCCAGAAGATTAGAGTGAAGTTTCATCAATTCTTCCTTAAGTTCACTGGCAAGGTCAATCACATTTCCTGATTCTGATCCATTGTAGTTGCTAATTACACATTCACAATTAGTGTAAGTCGATCGCGCTCAAGAGTAATACCCCATGATCCTTGAAATGTTGCACGACAAAAACTTGAAATTCCTGAGAATGGTTCAGGATCTTACATATAATAGTCATGTTTTGACTCCAATTTGGCGATGAATATTTAGGTGAATGGGTGAAGGGCCTTCTTCACCCGTTTCCTATTCACACAGGATGTCCAGGAGATGCATAAGTGTTACTAAAATAATATCATAATTATGTGTATATATATATATATAAATTTATACCAAACATATGAATGTTATAAAGAGTGTAAACGTACAAGAATTGAGCGCATCGTGCATTTATGGTTCACATATGTAAGATTAATTAACTTACTTTTTCCCCGCATTCCTTCTCTATCTTTTATAATTTTTTGAAATTGTAATATTATTTAAAATTATCTGGATTCACAATTTGGACTAACAACTAGATTATTTTTTTTATAATTGTCTTTGTACTAGATATCTTGCCTTCGTTTACCAACCCAAGGGGTGGAGGTAAATGTAAGTAAGCATATCCAAATCTACCACGCCTATACTCATTCAATTATTTCTATAGTAGAAAATTAATTTTATTTATTTTAATTAGGTTTCATTGCATGATATCAAGTGTAATGAAAACATTATTGTGACATATATTATTTTTACACATAAATATTTTCATGTAAACCTAATTGTGTCACTCTAGTTGCACAATCAGATTGCCGGTCGAATTTATGAATAAATACCTAGATCTTTATCAATTAATCTTGGGAATTCTATTTAAGTTTTTAATTTATTGATATAATATTATTTTAAAATTTATGAATATTACAGAGATTCTGAATTTTCATTGGTTGAGTACATCATGCATTTACGGGGTGAATATGCAATATTATTGAATTGTCCCAAAGCATCACAAATTGTGATAGTGGGGCTTTTGAGTGTCACAAATGGTCTAATAAGCATCAGAACTGGAAGTTTTTTTTGCATCCTATCTTCTTCCTGAAATGGGGTAACATAACCAATGGCAGCCCTAATGTCCAACGCAGAACTATCAAGAACCCCTAGAAATGTAGCTTGAAGATTAGAACAAAATTTCATCAATTCTGCCTTAAGTTCACTAGCAACCTCAATCCCATTTCTTGATTCTGATCCATTGTAATTGCCAAATATGCATTCACCATTCACATAAGCCACGATTATGCTCAAGATGAACACCCCATGATCCTTGAAATGTTGCACAACAAAAAGCTGGAATCCCTAAGGAGGATTAAGGATCTTACATATCATAGTCATATTATGCCTCAAATTTTGCGACTAAGATATAGGTGAATGGGTGAAGGGCCTTCGTCACCCATTTCCTGTTCACAAAAGATGTCCAGGAGGCGCATAAGTGTTACTAAAATAATATCATAACTATATATATATATAAATTTTTACCAAATATATGAATGTTATAAAAAGTGTAAGGATTGAGTGCATCGTGCCTTTACAGTTAACATATGTAAGATTAATTAACTTACTTTTTCCCCAAGCTTCTTCTTTATCTTTTATTATTTTTCAAAATTGTAATATTATTTAAAGTTATATGGATTCACAATTTGGACTAACAACTAGATTATTGTTTTATAATTGTCTTTGTACTAGACATCTTGTCTTCGTTTACCAACCCAGGGGGTGGAGTTAAATGCAAGTAAGCATATCCAAATCTACCACGCCTATACTCATTCAATTATTTCTATAGTAAAAAATTCAATTTATTTATTTTAATTAGCTTTCATTGCTTCATATCTAGTGTAATGAAAACATTATTGTGGCATATACTATTTTTACATATAAATATTTTCATGTAAACCTAATAGTGTCACTCTAGTTGCACAATCAGATTGCCGGTCGAATTTATGAATAAATACCTAGCTCTTCATCAATTAATCTTGGGAATTCTATTTATTTTTAAAATATATTGATATAATATTATTTTAAAATATATAAATATTACAGAGATTCTGAATTTGCATTGGTTGAGCGCATCGTGCATTTACGGGGTGAATATGCAATATTATTGAACTGTCCCAAATCACCACAAATTGTGATAGTGAGGCTTTTGACTGTCACAAATGGTCTAATAAGCGTTACAACTGGAAGTTTTTTTTTTGCATCCCATCTTCTTCCAGAAATGGGGTAACATAACCAATGGCAGTCCTAATGTCCAAAGCAGAACTATCAAGAACCCCTAGAAATGCAGCTTGAAGATAAGAACAAAGTTTCATCAATTCTGCCTTAAGTTCACTAGCAACCTCCATCCCATTTCCTAATTCTGATCCATTGTAATTGCCAACTACGCATTCACCATTCGTGTAAGCCACGATTAAGCTCAAGATGAACACCCCATGATCCTTGAAATGTTGCACAACAAAAACCTGGAATCCCTTAGGAGGATTAAGGATCTTACATATCACAGTCATGTTATGCCTCAAATTTTGCGACTAAGATATAGGTGAAAAGGTGAAGGGCCTTCGTCACCCATTTCCTGTTCACAAAAGATGTCTAGGAGGAGCATAAGTGTTACTAAAATAATATTATAATTTGATATACATATACATATATATATATATAATTTTACACCAAATAAATGAATGTTATAAACAGTGTAAACGTGCAAGAATTGAGCGCATTGTGCATTTACTGTTCACATGTGTAAGATTAATTAACTTACTTGCTCCCCATGTGTCTTCATTATCTTTTAATATTTGACAACATCGGAATAGTATTTAATGCTATATGGATTCACAATTTAGACTAACAACTAGATTATTTTTTTACAATTGTTATTGTACTAGATATCTTGCCTTCATTTACTAACACAAGGGGTGGAGGTAAATGCAAGAAACCTATCCAAATCTACCACGCCTACACTCGTTCAATTATTTCCGTAGTAGGTAATTCAATTTATTTATTTTATTCAGGTTTCATCACTTGATATCCGGTGTTATGGAAACTTTATTGTTGTATATATTATTTATATATATACACATATATTCATGAAAACCTTAAAGTGTCACTCAAGTTCCACAATCAGTTTTCCGGTCGAACTTATGAATGAATATCTTGCTCTTCATCAATTAATCTTAATAAATGATTTTTAATTCTTAAATATATTGATATAATATTATATCATAATATATTAATATTACTGAGATTCTAAACATGCATGGGTTGAGTGCATCGTGCATTTACGACGTGTATAGGCAAGATTATTGAACTTTCACAAAGAGGCACAAATTATTATTGGGAGGCTTTTGAGTGTCACGAATGGTCCAATAAATGCCCAACTAGAAAAAAAATGTGCATCTCGTCTTCTTCCTAAAATGGCGTTAGATCACCAATGGCAGTTTTGATGTCCAAAGCAGAACTGTCAATAACCCCGAGAAATGTAGCCTGAAGATTAGGAAGTTTCATCAATTCTGCCTTAAGTTTACTGGAAACCTCCATCCCATATCCGTATTCTTATCCATTGTAATTGCCAACAACGCATTCAACATTATTGTAAGCCACGATCATGCTCAAGATAAATACCCTATGATCCTTGAAATGTTTTACGACAAAAACCTAGAATCCCTTAGCATGATTAAGTATACATATCATAGTCATGTATACCTCCAATTTTGCGATGAAGATGTAGGTGAATGGGTGAAGGGACTTCTTCACCCATTTCCTGTTCACACAAGATGTCCGGGAAGCACATAAGTGTTAATTAAAAAATATAACAATTATATATATATAATTTTATATCAAATATATGAATGTTATAAAGAGTGTAAACGTGCAAGGAGTGAGCACATCGTGCATTTACGGTTAACATAGGTAAGATTAATTAACTTACTTTTTTCTCCATGTGTCTTATTAATCATTTCGTACTTTACCAAATTGGAATGTTATTTAAAGCTATCTGGATTCACAATTTGGACTAACAACTAGATAATTGTTTTATAATTATTGATTGTACATAACATCTTACCTTCATTTACCAACCCAAGGGGTGGATGTAAATGCAAGGAAACATATCCAAATCTACCACGCCTGTACTCGTTCAATTATTTTTATAGTAGGTAATTCAATTTATTTATTTTAATTTTGTTTCATCACTTGATATCCGATGTCATGGATAAATTATTGTTGCGTATATTATTCTTACATGTATATATATAATATTATGCCAAAATATATAAATGTTATAAAGAGGGTGTAAGGAGTGAGCGCATTGTGCATTTATGGTGTGAATATGCAAGATTTTAACTTCCAAAAAGTTCCACAAATTGTTATAGCAAGACTTTTGAGTGTTATCAATTTTCCAGTAAGCGTCACAACTAGAATTTTTTTGCACCACTTCTTCTTCCTGAAATTGCATAAGATCACCCATGGCGTCTCTAATGTCCAAATAAGAATTGTCAAGAACCCCGATAAATGAACCTTGGAGATTAGAATGAGGTTTAATCAATTCAGACTTAAGTTCACTAGCAACCTCTATCCCATTTCCTGATTCCGACCCATTGTAATTGTCAATGATGCATACAACATTCGCGTAAGTCATGTTCGCACTCAAGATGAAGACCCCATGATCCATGAAATGCTGCGTGACAAAAACCTGGAATCCCTTAGGAGGATTAGGGATCTTACCTATCATAGTCAGGTTATGCCTCCAATTTGGCATCGAAGATGTAAATGAATATGTGAAGGCCCTTCATCACCCATATCCTATTCACACAAGATGTCTGGGAGGAGCATAAGTCTTACTTAAATAATATAATAACTTGATATATATTTATAATATTATATCCAAACATATAAATGTTCTAAAGAGTGTAAACGTGCAACGAATGAGCACATCATGCATTTACGGTGCACATATCTAAAATTAATATACTTAATTACTTTCCTCATACATTTTATTTAACTTTTAATACTGTACGAAATTGGAATATTATTTAAAGCTATCTGGATTTACAATTTGGACTAACAACCAAATTATTCTTTTATAATTGTGATTGTACTGGATATCTGGCCTTCATTTACTAACGCATGGGGTGGAGAAACATATCCAAATCCCCCACGCCTATACTAATTCAATTATTTTTATAGTAGGTAATTCAATTTATTTATTTAAATAAGGTTTCATCACTTGATATTTGGGTGTCTTGGAAAAATTATTATGGCATGTTTTATTTTCACTTATATATGTTATCATGTAAACCTAAAAGTGTCACTAAAGTTTCACAATAAGGTTGCCCCTCGAATTTATGAATGAATACCTTCCTCTTCATCAATTTATCTTACGGAAGCTATTTAATTCAAAAATATATTGATTCTGTATATAATATTATATCAAAATTTATGAATATCGTAGATTTTCTAAACATGCAAGGGGTGGGCGCATCGTGCATTTATGGTGTGAATATGAAAAATTATTGAACTTCCACAAAGCACCACAAATCGTTATGGCGAGATTTTGAGTTTCATGAATGATCCAATAAGCATCACAATTGGATTTTTTTGCATCCCGTCTTCTTCCTTAAATGGCGTAAGATCACCAATGGGGGGTCCTCATGTCAAAATCAGAACTGTTAAGAACCCCGAGAAATGCAGCATGAAGATTAGAATGAAGTTTAATCAATTCTACCTTAAGTTCACTAGTAACCTCTATCCCATTTCCTGATTCTGATCCATTGTAGTTTCCAATAACATATTCACCATTCATGTAAGCCATGATCTCACTCAAGATGAACCTCCCATGTTCCTAGAAATGTTGCTCGACAAAAGCCTAGCATCCTTTAGGAGGATTAAGGATCTTATATATCATAGTAATGTTATGCCTCATTTTTTGTGAAAAGGATACAGGTGAATGGGTTAAGGGCATTCTTCATCCGTTTTATGTTCAGATAAGATGTTCAGTAAACGCAATATAATAATTATATATATAATATTTTATCAAATATATGAATGTTATAAAGAGTGTAAACATGAAAGGAGTGAGTGCATCATGCATTTACGGTGCACTTATATAAGATTAATTAACTTACTTTTTTCCATGCGTCTTCTTTATCTTTAAATATTTTACAAAATTGGAATATTATTTAAAGTTATATGGATTCAGAATTTGGACTAACAACTAGATTATTCTTTTATAATATTGATTGTACTGGATATCTTGCCTTCATTTATTAACACAAGGGATGGAGGTAAATGCAAGGATATATCCCAATTTACCACGCCTATACTCGTTCAATTATTTTTATAGTAGGTAATTCAATTAATTTTTTAATTAGGTTTCATCACTTGATATCCGGTGTCATGGATACATGTTGTCTCATATTTATTTTTACACACACAAATATATATATATATATATATATATATATATATATACATATATGTACACCTAAAAGTGTCACTCAAGTTGCACAATCAGGTTGCCGATAGAATTTATTAATGATTAACTTGCTCTTCATAAATTAATCTTGGGGAAGCTGTTTAATTCTTAAATATATTAATTCTATATATAATATCATATCAAAATATATGAACAATATATAGATTCTAAATGTGAAAAGGGGAGACCATATCGTGCATTTACGGTGTGAATATGCAAGATTGTTTAATTTCACAAAGCGCCACAAATCATTGTAGCAAAGCTTTTAAGTGTCATAAACGGTGTAACATAACAAATGGCCGTCTCAATGTCCAAAGTAGAAATTTCGAGAACCCCGAGAAATACAGCCTGAAGATTAGAATGAAGTTTAATCAATTCTGCCTTAAGTTCACTAGTAACCTCTGTCTCATTTCCTGATTCTAATCCATTGTAGTTTCCAATGACACATTCACCATTCGCGTAAGCCATGATCGCGCTCAAGATGACCTCTCACGATCCTAGAAATGCTGCACGACAAAAACCTAGAATCCCTTAAGAGGATTAAAGATCTTACATATCAAAGTCATGTTATGCCTTATTTTTTGCGATGAAGATATAGGTGAATGGGTTAAGGGCCTTCTTCACCTGTTTCCTATTAACACGAGATCTCTAGACGACGCATAAGGGTTACTTATGTAATATAATAATTTTATATGTATAATATTTTATCAAATATATGAATATTATTAAAGTGTAAACGTGAAAGGATTGAGCGCATTATGCATTTACAGTGCAAGTATGTAAGATTAATTAACTTACTTTTTTCCATGCGTTTCTTTATCTTTTAATATTTTACGAAATTTGAATATTATTTAAAGTTATCTTGATTCAGAATTTGGACTAACAACTAGATTATTATTTTTTATAATTTTGATTGTACTGGATATCTTGCCTTCATTTACTAACACAAGGGGTGGAGGTAAATGCAAGGATATATCCAAATTTACCACGCCTATACTCGTTCAATTATTTTTATAGTAGGTAATTAAATTAATTTCATTTAATTCGGTTTCATCACTTGATATCCAGTGTCATGGATACATAATTTTCCAATATATTAATTTAAAACATATACATATTTTCATGTATACCAAAAAGTGTCAATCAAGTTGCACAATCAGGTTGCCGATCGAATTTATGCATGAATACCTTGCTATTCATAAATTAATCTAGGGGAAACTATTTAATTCTTAAATACATTAATTCTAAACATAATATCATTTTCAAATATATGAATATGATATAGGTTCTAAACGTGCAAGGGGTGACCACATCATTCCTTTACTATGTGAATATGCAAGATTGTTGAATTTCCACAAAGTGCCACAAATTGTTATAGGGAGGCTTTTGAGTGTCATGAATGGTCCAATAATAATCACAACTGGAAGTTTGTTTTGCAGCGTGTTTTCTTCTTATAACGGCGTAAAAAACCAATGGCTGACCAAATGTCAAAAGCAAAACTGTCGAGAACCCCGAGAAATGAAGCCTGAAGATTAGAATGAAGTTTCATCAATTATGCCCTCAGTTCACTAGTTACCTTGTCCCATTTCTTGATGCTGATCCATTGTAGTTTCCAATGATGCATTCACCATTCACGTAAGCTATGATCACGCTCAAGATGGAATGTCCCATGATCCTAGAAATGCTGCACGACAAAAACCTAGAATCCCTGAGGAGGATTAAGGATCTTACATATCATACTCATGTTATGAATCATTTTTTGCGATGAAGATATAGGTGAACGGGTTAAGGGCCTTCTTCACCTATTTCCAATTCAAACAAGATGTCCAAAAGACGCATAAGTGTTACTTATGTAATATAATAATTTCATATCTATAATTATAATATTTTACCAAATATATAAATGTTATAAAGAATGTAGACGTGAAAGGAGTGGGTGCATCATTCATTTATGGTGCACTTGTGTAAGATTAGTTATCTTACTTTTTTCCTATGAATCTTCTTTATCTTTTAATATTTAATGAAATTGGAATATTATATATAAAGCTATCTGGATTCACAATTTGGACTAACAACTGAATTATTCTTTTCTAATTGTGATGGTACTAGATATCTTGCATTCATTTACTAACACAAGGGGTGGAGGTAAATGGAAAGACATATCCAGATCTACCAAGCCTATACTCGTTCAATTATTTTTATAGTAAGTAATTCAATTAATTTCTTTTAATTTTGTTTCATCAGTTGATATCCGATGTCATGGATTCATAATTGTCGCATATATTAATTTTATACATACATATACATATACATATACATATACATATACATATACATATATATATATATATATATATTGAGGTAAACATAAAAGTGTAATTCAAATTACACAATCAAGTTGCCGATCGAATTTATGAATTAATAACCTGCTCTTCATAAATTTATCTTGGGGAAGCTATTTAATTTTTAAATATATTAATTATATATATATTATCTTATCAAAATATATGAATACTATATAGATTCTAAACGTGCAAGGGGAAACCACATCGTGCATTTACGGTGTGAATGTGCAACATTATTGAATTTCCACAAAGTGTCACAAATCTTTATAGCGAGGTTTTTAAGTGTCATGAATGGTCCATTAAGCATCACAACAGGAATTTTTTGTTGCCCATTTTGTTCTTGTAACGGCGTAAAATAACGATTGGTTGTCCTAATGTCTAAAGCAAAATTGTCGAGAACCCCAAGAAATGCAGCCTGAAGATTAGAATGAAGTTTAATCAATTTTTCCTTAAGTTCACTAGTAACCTCTGTCTCATTTCCCGAGGCTGATCCATGTAGTTGCCAATGACACATTCACTATTCGCGTAAGCCATGATTGTGTTGAAGATGAACCTCCCATGATCCTAGAAATGATGCACGACAAAAACCTAGAATCCCTTAGGAGGATTAAAGATCTTACATATCATAGTCATGTTATGCCTCTCTCTTTTTGCGAAGAAGATGTAGGTGAATGGGTTAATGGCTTTCTTCATCCGTTTCCAGTTCACACAAGATGTCTAGAAGACACATAACTGTTACTTCTGTAATATAATAATTATATATATATATATTTATATAATATTTTATCAAATATATGAATATTATAAAGAGTGTAAACGTGAAAGGAGTGAGCGCATTGTGCATTTACGGTGCACGTATGTAAGATTAATTAATTTACTTGTTTCCCATGCATCTTCATTATCTTTTAATATATTACGAAATTTGAATATTATTTAAATCTATCTAGATTCACAGTTTGGACTAAAAACTAGATAATTCTTTTATAATTGTGATTGTAATTAATATATTGCCTTCATTTACTAACACAGGAGGTGGAGGTAAATGCAAGGACATGTCCAAATCTACCATGCCTATACTCGTTCAATTATTTTTATAGTAGGTAATTCCAATAATTTCTTTTAATTTGGTTTCATCACTTGATATCCAGTGTCATGGATACATAATTGTTGAATATCTTATTTTTACACATATACTTATTTTCCTGCATACCAAAAAGTGTCAATCAAGTTGCACAATCAGGTTACCGATCCAATTTATGAATGAATACCTTGCTCTTCATAAATTAATCTAGGGGAAGCTATTTAACTCTTCAATATAATAACTTGTTACATAATATCATATCAAAATATATTAATATTATATAGATTCTAAACATGCAAGGGGTGACCACATCGTGCATTTACGGTGTGAATATTCAAGACTGTTGAATTTCCACAAAGAGCCACAAATCGTTATAGGGATACTTTTGGGTGTCTTGAATGGTCCAATAAGCATCACAACTGGATTTATTTGCAGCGTGTTTTGTCCTATTAATGACGTAAGATAACCAATAGCTATCCTAATGTCTAAAGCGGAACTGTCAAGAACCCAGAGATGTGCAGCTTGAATATTAGAGTGAAGTTTAATCAAGTATGCCTTAAGTTCACCAGTTACCCTGTCCCATTTCCTCATTCTGATCCATTGTAGTTTCCAATGATACATTCACCATTCACGTAATCTATGATCGTGCTCAAGATGGATGTCCCATGATCCTAGAAATGCTGCACGACAAAAACTTAGAATCCCTTAGGAGGATTAAAGATCTTACATATAGTAGTCATGTTATGACTCATTTTTTGCGACGAAGATATAGGTGAATGGGTTAAGGACCTTCTTCACCCGTTTCTTGTGCACACAAGATGTCCAGAAGATGCATAAGTGTTACTTATGTAATATAATAATTTTATAACTATACATATAATATTTTACCAAATATATGAATGTTATAAAGAGTGAAAACGTGAAAGGAGCAGGTGCATCGTTCATTTACGGTGCCCTTATGTAAGATTAATTATCTTACTTTTTTCCTATGTGTCTTCTTTATCTTTTAATATTTTACGAAATTATAATATTATTTAAAGCTATCTGGATTCACAATTTTGTCTAACAAATGGATTATTCTTTTATAATTGTGATGGAACTAGATATCTTGCCTTCATTTACTAACACAAGGGGTGAAGTTAAATGCAAGGACATATCCAAATCTACCACGCCTATACTCGTTTAATTATTTTTGTAGTAAGTAATTCAATTAATTTCTCTTAATTTTATTTCATCACTTGATATTAGGTGTCATGGATACATAATTGTCGCATATATTATTTTTAAACATATATATTTTTAGGTACACCTAAAATTGTCTCTCAAATTGCACAATCAAGTTGCCGATCGAATTTATGAATGAATACCCTGCTCTTTATAAATTAATTTTGGGGAAGCTATTTAAATTATAAATATATTAATTCTATATGATATCTTGTCAAAATATATGAATATTATATAGATTCTAAACGTGCAAGGGGTGACCACATCATGCATATACAGTGAATGTGCAATATTATTAAATTTCAAAAAAGCGCCACAAATGGTTATAGTGAGGTTTTGAGTGTCATGAATGGTCCATTAAGTATCAAAACTGGAAGTTTTTTTTGCAATGCGTTTTGTTCTTGTATTGGTGTAAGATAACCAATGGTTGTACTAATGTCGAAAGCAAAACTGTCAAGAACCCTGAGAAATGCAGCCTGAAGATTAGAATGAAGTTTAATCAATTCAGACTTAAGTTCACTAGTAATCTCTATCTCATTTCCTGATTCCCATCAATTGTAATTTCTAATGACGCATTCACCATTCGGGTAAGCAATGATCGACTTAAGATGAACACCCCATGATCCTTGAAATACTGTGTGCCAAAAGTCTAGAATCCCTTTGGAGGATTAAGGATCTTACATATCATAGTCATGTTATGCCTCATTTTTTGTGATGAAGATATAGGTGATTGGGTTAAAGGCCTTCTTCATCCATTTCCTGTTCACACAAGATGTCCAGTAAATGCATAAGTTTTACTTATGAAATATTATAATTATATATATATATATATATGATATTTTATCAAATATATGATTGTTATAAGGAGAGTAAACGTGAAAGGAGTGAGCGCATCATGCATTTACGGTGCACTTATGTAAAATTAATTAATTTACTTTTTTCCATGCGTCCTCTTTATCTTTTAATATTTTATGAAATTGGAATATTATTTGAAATTATCTGGATTTAGAATTTGGACTAACAACTAGATTATTCTTTTATAATTTTGATTGTACTAGATATCTTGCCTTCATTTACTAACACAAGGAGTGGAGGTAAATTCAAGGATATATCCAAATTTACCACGCCTATACTTGTTCAATTATTTTTATAAAAGGTAATTCAATTAATTTCTTTTAATTAGATTTCATCACTTGATATCCGGTGTCATGGATACATATTGTCGTATATTTTTTTACACACACACACATATATACATATATATTCATGTATACCTAAAAGTGTCACTCATATTGCACAATCAGGTATTTTTGGTAGCCCGATTTATTCTTGTAACGGACTAACATAACGAATGGCTGTTTTAATGTCCAAAGAAGAATTGTCGAGAACCCCGAGAAATGCAACTTGAAAATTAGAATGAAGTTTAATCAATTTTGCTTTAAGTTCACTATTAACCTCTGTCCCATTTCCTGATTTGATTCAATATAGTTGCCAATGGCACATTCACTATTCACATAAGCCATGATCGCGCTCAAGATGAACCTCCCATAATCCTAGAAATGTTGCACGACAAAAACCTAGAATCCCTTAAGGGGATTAAACATCTTACATATCATAGTCATGTTATGACTCATTTTTTGTGATGAAGATATAGGTAAATGGGTTAAGGGCCTTCTTCGATCGTTTCCTGTTCACACAAGATACCAGAAGACTCATAAGTGTTACATATGTAAAATAATAATTTTATCAAATATATGAATATTATAATATGTGTAAACGTGAAAAATTGAGTGCATCGTGCACTTACATTGCACGTATGTAAGATTAATTAACTTACTTTTTTCTCACGCGTCTTCTTTATCTTTTAATATTTTACGAAATTGGAATATTATTTAAATCTAACTGGATTCACAATTTGGACTAAAAACTAGATTATTCTTTTATAATTGTGATTGTACTGAATATCTTGCCTTCATTTACTAACTGAAGGGGTGGAGGTAAATTCAAGGACATGTCCAAATCTACCACGCCTATACTCGTTCAATTATTTTTATAGTAGGTATCTGAATTAATTTCTTTTAATTGGGTTTCACCACTTGATATCCTGTGTCATGGATACATAAATTTTTTTATATATTATTTTTACACATATATATTTTCCTGCATACCAATTCGTGTCAATCAAATTGCACAATCAGGTTGCCAGATGAATACCTTGCTTTTCATAAATAAATCTAGGGGAAGCTATATAATTCTTTAGTATATTAATTCTTTACATGATATCATATCAAAATACATGAATATTATATAGATTCTAAACGTGCAAGGGGTGACCACATCGTGCATTTAAAGTGTGAATATGCACAATTGTTGAATTTCCACAAAGCACCACAAATCGTTATAGCGAGGCTTTTGAGTATCATGAATGGTCCAATAAGTATCACCACCATAAGTTTTTTTAAAACATGTTTTGTTCTTGTAACAGCGTAAGATAAAAAATTGTTGTCCTAATGTTCAAGGAAAAACTATCGAGAACTCCGACAAATGCAGCCTGAAGATTAGAATGAAGTTTAACAAATTATGCCCTAAGTTCACTAGTAACCCTGTCCCATTTCCTGATTCTTACCCATTGTAGTTTCCAATGATTTATTCACCATTCACGTAAGTCATGATCGCGCTCAAGATGAATGTCCCATGATTCTAGAAATGCTGCACGACAAAAACCTAGAATCCCTTTGGAGGATTAAGGATGTTACATATCATAGTCATGTTATGACTCATATTTTGCTACGAAGATATAGGTGAATGGGTTAAAGGCCTTCTTCAACCGTTTCCTGTTCACACAAAATGTCTAGAAAACGCATAAGTGTTACTTATGTAATATAATAATTATATATATATATAATATTTTACCAAATATACGAATGTTATAAAGAGTGTAAACGTGAAAGGAGTGGGTGCATCGTTCATTTACGGTGCCCTTATGTAAGATTAATTATCTTAGTTTTTTCCTATGCATCTTCTTTATCTTTTAATATTTTACGAAAATGGAATATTATTTAAAGCTATATGTATTCACAATTTGGACTAACAACTGGATTATTCTTTTATATTTGTGATTGTACTATATATCTTGCCTTCATTTACTAACACAAGGAGTGGAGGTTAATGCAAGGACATGTCCAAATCTACCACTCCTATACTCGTTCAATTATTTTTATAGTAAGTAATTCAATTAATTTCTTTTAATTTGGTTTCATCACTTGATATCTGGTGTCATGGATACATAATTGTCACATATATTATTTTTACACACACACACACATATATATATATATACACACTTTTAGATTAACCTAAAAGTGTCACTCAAATTGCACAATCAAGTTACTGATCGAATTTATGAATGAATACCATGCTCTTCATAAATTAATCTCGGGGAAGCTATTTAATTTTTAAATATATTAATTCTATTTATAATATCTTATCTAAATATATGAATATTATATAGATTCTGAACGTGTAAGGGGTGACAACATCGTGCATTTACGGTGTGAATATGCAAGATTATTTAATTTCCACAAAGAGCCACAAATCATTATAGCTAGGTTTTTAAGTGTCATGAATGGTCCATTAAGCATCACAACTGGAAGTTTTTTTTTGCAGCGCGTTTTGTTCTTATAACAGCGTAAGATAACCAAAACTAGTCCTAATGTCCAAAGTAAAACTGTCGAGAACCCTGAGAAATGCAGCCTGGTGATTAGAATGAAGTTTAATCAAACTTAAGTTCACTAGTAACCTCTATCTCATCTCATGATTCCCATCTATTGTAATTTCCAATGACGTATTCACCATTCGCATAAGCCATGATCGACTCAAGATGAACACCCTATGATCCTTGAAATGTTGCGTGCCAAAAACCTGGAATCCCTTAGGAGGATTAAGGATCTTACATACCATAGTCATGTTATGCCTCATTTTTTGTGACAAAGATACAAGTGAATGGGTTAAGGGCCTTTTTTATCTGTTTCCTGTTCACACAAGATGTTTAGTAAATGCATAAGGGTTACTTATGAAATATAATAATTATATATATATATATAATATTTTATCAAATATGTGAGTGTTATAAAGAGGGTAACGTGAAAGGAGTTAGCGCATCATGAATTTACGGTGAACTTATGTAAGAATAATTAACTTACTTTTTTCCATGTGTCTTCTTTATCTTTTCATATTTTACGAAATTGGAATATTATTTAAAGTTATCTGGATTCAGAATTTGAACTAACAACTAGATTATTCTTTTATAATTTTCATTTTACTGGATATCTTGCCTTCATTTACTAACACAAAGGGCATAGGTAAATGCAAGGATATATCCAAAGTTACCACACCTATACTCGTTTATTTATTTTTATAGTAGGTAATTCAATTTTTTTTAATTAGGTTTCATCACTTGATATTTGGTGTCATGGATACATATTGTCGCATATATTATTTTTACACATAAATATGTATTTTTTCATGTATACCTAAAAGTGTCACTCAAGTTGCACAATCAGGTTGCCGATCGAATTTATGAATGAATACCTTGCTCTTCATAAATTAAACTTGGGGAAGCTATTTAATTCTTAAATGTATTAATACTATATATAATATCATATAAAAAATATATGAATATTATATAGATTCTAAACGTGCAAGGGGTAATCACATCGTGCATTTACCGTGTGACTATGCAAGATTGTTGAATTTCCACAAAATGCCACAAATCGTTATAGCGAATATTTTTAGTGTCATGGATGGTCCATTATGCATCACAACTTGAAGTTTTTTTCAGCAGGTTTTGTTCTTGTAATGCGTAAGATAACCAATGGTTGTTCTAATGTCCAAAGCAGAACTGTCGAGAACCCTAAGAAATGCAGCCTGAAGATTAGAATGAAGTTTAATCAATTCGGACTTAAGTTAACTAGTGATCTCTATCTCATTTCTGATTCCAATCCATTGTAATTTCCAATGATGCATTCACCATTCGCATAAGCCATGATCGACTCAAGGTGAACACCCCATGATCCTTGAAATGCTTCATGCCAAAAACCTGGAATAACTTAGGAAAATTAAGGATCTTACCTATCATA
This sequence comes from Rubia tinctorum, assembly GCA_032355605.1. NCBI lineage: Eukaryota > Viridiplantae > Streptophyta > Magnoliopsida > Gentianales > Rubiaceae > Rubia > Rubia tinctorum. The sequence goes on along the minus strand of JAULKM010101429.1, from coordinate 13,749 downwards.
GTCATGTTATGCCTCATTTTTTGTTATGAAGATATAGGTGAATGGGTTAAGGGTCTTCTTCATCTGTTTCCTCTTCACACAAGATTTCAAGTAAACGCATAAGTGTTACTTATGCAATATAATAATTATTTATAATATTTTATAAAATATAAGAGTGTTATAAAGAGTGTAAACGTTCAAGGAGTGAGTGCATCATGCATTTACGGTGCACTTGCTACCTCCATTTCATTGGATGTGGCACCATATTTTTAGATGTTTGGATTTAGGTGAATGAAATGTGTGGATTGAATTGAATTTATAAATGAAAAAGTAAAATGAGTGGATGAAATTGAAGGAATCTTGCCATAAAAGGAAAGTGTGTCAATTTCACAAAAACAAACAAAAAAGGAAAGTGTGCCACATCAAATGAAATGGAGGGAGTATGTAAGATTAATTAACTTACTTTTTTTCCATGTGTCTTCTTTATCTTTCAATATTTTACAAAATTGGAAAATTATTTAAAGTTATCTTGATTTAGAATTTGGACTAACAACTAGATTATTCTTTTATAATTTTGATCGTTTTGGATATCATGCCTTCATTTATTTACGCAAGAGGTGGAGGTAAATGCAAGGATATATTCATATTGACCACGGCCATACTCGTTCAATTATTTTTATAATTGGTAATTCAATTAATTTCTTTAAATTAGGTTTCATCACTTGATATCCGGTGTCATGGATACATATTGTCGCCTATATTATTTTTACACATACATATATATATATATATATATATATATATATATATTCATGTATATCTAAAAGTGTCACTCAAGTTTCACAATCAGGTTGTCGATCAAATTTATGAATGAATACCTTGCTCTTTATAAATTAATCTTGGAGAAGCCATTTAATTCTTAAATATATTAATTCTATATATAATATCATATATTAAAAATATAAGAATATTTCGTGCATTTACCGTGTTAATATGCAAAATTGTTGAATTTCCTCAAAACGCCAAAAATCGTTATAGCGAAGCTTTTAAGTGTCATGAATGGTCCAGTAAGCATCACAACTGGAAGTTTTTTTCGTAGCCCATTTAGTTCTTGTAATGGCCTAACATAAAAATGGCTATCCTAATGACCAAATTTGAATTGTCGAGAACCCCGAGAAATGCACCCTGAAGATTAGAATGAAATTTATTCAATTCTTCCTTAAGTTCTCTAGTAACCTCTGTCCCATTTTCTGATTCTGATCCAGTGTAGTTGCCAATGACACATTCACCATTCGTGTAAGCATTGATCGCGTTCAAAATGAACCTCCCATATCCTAGAAATGCTTCACGACAAAAACCTATAATCTCTTAGGAGGATTAAATATCTTACATATCATAGTCATGTTATGGCTCATATTTTTGCGACTAAGATATAGGTGAATGGGTTAAGGGCCTTCTTCACCTGTTTCCTGTTCACACAAGATGTCCAAAAGACGCATAAGTGTTACTTATGTAATATAATAATTATATATACATATGATATTTTATATAATATATAAATATTATAAAGAGTGTAAACGTGAAAGGAGTGAGGGCATCGTGCATTTACGGTGCACGTTTGTAAGATTAATTAACTTACTTTTTTCCCATGCGTCTTCTTTATTTTTTAATATTTTAAGAAATTGGAATATTATTAAAATCTATTTGGATTCACAATTTGGACTAAAAACTAGATTATTCTTTTATAATTGTCATTTTAGTGAATATCTTGCCTCCATTTACTAACACAATGGGTGGATTTAAATGCAAGGACATGTCCAAATCTACCACACCTATACTCAATCAATTATTTTCATAGTATGTAATTCAAATAATTTCTTTTAATTTGGTTTCATCACTTGATATCTAGTTTCATGGACACATAATTGTCGAATATATTATTTTTACATAGATACATATTCTCCTGTATACCAAAAAGTGTCAATCAAGGTGCACAATCAGGTTGTCGATCGAATTTATGAATGAATACCTTGCTCTTCATAAATTAATCTAGGGGAAGCATTTTAATTCTTAAATATATTAATTCTATACATAATATCATATCAAAATATATGAATATTATATAGATTCTAAACGTGCAAGAGGTGACCACATCGTGCATTTACGGTGTGAATATGCAAGATAGTTGAATTTCCACAAAGCGTCACAAATCGTTATAGAAAGGCTTTTGAGTGTCATGAATGGTCCAATAATCATCACAACTGGAAGTTTTTCTTGCAGCGTGTTTTGTTCTTGTAACGGCGTAAGATAACCAATGGTTCTCCTAATGTCCAAAGCAGAACTGTCGAGAGCCCTGAGAAATGCATCCTGATGCATAAAAAAGAAGTTTAATCAATTATGCCTTTAGTTCACTAGTAACCCTGTCCCATTTCATGATCCTGATCCATTGTAGTTGCCAATGATGCATTCACCATTCGCATAAGCCATGGTTGCTCTCAAGATGAATGTCCCGTGATCCTTGAAATGCTGCACGACAATAACCTAGAATTCCTTAGGAGGGTTAAGGATCTTACATATCATAGTCATGTTATGCCTCATTTTTTGTGACGAAGATATAGGTGAATGGGTTAAGGGCCTTCTTCAACCTTCTCATTCACACAAGATGTCCAGAAGACGCATAAGTGTTACTTATGTAATATATTAATTATATATATATATATATAATATTTTACCAAATATATGAATGTTATAAAGAGTGTAAACGTGAAAGGAGTGTGCGCATTGTTCCTTTACGGAGCACTTATGTAAGATTAATTAACTTACTTTTTTCCTATGCATCTTCTTTATCTTTTAATAATTTTAAGCTATCTGGATTCACAATTTGGACTAACAACTAGATTATTCTTTTATAATTGTGATTGTATTAGATATCTTGCCTTCATTTGCTAACACAAGGGGGTGGAGGTAAATTCAAGGACATATCCAAATCTACCACGCCTATATTCATTCAATTATTTTTATAGTAATTAATTCAATCAATTTATTTTAATTTGGTTTCATCACTTGATACCCGGTGTCATGGATACATAATTGTCGTATAAAATATTTTTACACATATATATTTTCAGGTATACATAAAAGTGTCACTTTAATTTCACAATCAAGTTGCCGATCAAATTTATAAATTAATAACTTGCTCTTCATTAATTAATCTTCGTGAAGCTATTTAATTCTTAAATATGTTAATTATGTATATAATATCTTATCAAAATATATTATCAAAATATATTAATATTATATAGATTCAAAAAGGGCAAGGGGTGACCACATTGTGCATTTACGGTGTGAATATGCAAGATTATTGAATTTCCTCAAGGCGCCACAAATTGTCTTCTTTATCCTTTAATATTTTATGAAACTGTAATATTATATATACCTATCTGGATTCACACTTTGGACTAACAACTAGATTACTATTTTTAAAATTTTATTGTACTGGATATCTGGCCTTCATTTACTAATTCAAGGGGTGGAGGTAAATACATGGAAATATATCCAAATCTATCACGCCTATACTTTTTTAATTATTTTTATAGTAAGTAATTAATTTTTTTAAAATTTTAATTAGCTTTCATCACTTGATATCCTGAGTCATAAAAACATTATTCTGGCATACATTATTTTTACTTAAATATTTTCATGTAAACCTGAAACTATCACTCAGGTTGCACAATCAGCTTACCGATCAAATTTATGAATGAATACCTTGCTCTTCATCAATTAATCTTGGGGAACCTAATTAATTCATAAATATATTGATTCTTTATACAATATTCTATCAAAATATATTAATATTATAAAGATTCTAAACGTGAAAGGGGTGAGTGCATTGTGTATTTATGGTGTGAATATGAAAAGGTATTGAACTTCCACAATGCCCCATCGTAATAGGGAGGATTTTGAGTGTCATGAATGGTCTGATAAGCTTCACAATTGGAAGTGTTTTTTTCATCGCGTCTTCTTTTTTAAATGGTGTAAGATCACCAATGGAGGTCCTGATGTCCGAAGCAGAACTATTAAGAGCCCCGAGAAATGTAGCTTGAAGATTTCAATTATGTTTAATCATTTCTACTTTAGGTTCACTAGTAACCTCTGCCCCATTCCCTGATTATGATCCATTGTAATTACCAATGACGCATTCACCATTCGCGTAGGCCATGATCGCGCTCAAGATAAACACCTCATGATCTTTGAAATGTTGTGTGACAAAAACCTGGAATCTCTTAGGAGGATTAAGGAACCTGGAATATCTTAGGAGGATTAAGGATCTTACATAGCATAGTCATGTTATGCCTCATTTTTTGTGACAAAAATATCGGCGAATGGGTATAGGGCCTTCTTCACCCATTTCCTATTCGCACAAGATGTCCAAGAGGCGCATAAGTGTTACTTATATAATATAATTATATATATATTTAAAATTTTAAAAATTATAGGAATGTTATAAAGAATGTAAATATGAAAGGAGTGAGCGCATCGTACATTTACGGTTCACTTATGTAAGATTAACTAACTTACTTTTTCCCATGCATCTTCTTTAGCTTTTAATATTTTACGAAATTGGAATATTATTTAAAGCTATATGGATTCACAATTTGGACTAATAACTAGATTATTGTTTTATAATTGTGATTGTCCTAGATATTTGGCTTTGATTTACTAACGCAAGGGGCGGAGGTAAATGCCAGGAAACATATCCAAATTGACCATGCCTATACTCGTTTAATTATTTTTTTATTAGGTAATTTAATTTATTTTTTAAATTAGGTTTCATGACTTGATATACGGAGTCACGAAAACATTATTATGGAATATATTATTTTTACATATATATATATATGTGTGTGTAAACCTAAAACTCTCACTCGAGTTGCACAATTTGGTTGCCGATCGAATTTATGAATGAATACCTTGCTCTTCATCAATTAATCTTGGGGAAGCTAATTGATTCATAAATAAATTTATTCTACATATAATATTATATCAAAATATATTAATGTTATAGACATCTAAACATGCAAGGGGTGAGCGCATTGTGCATTTACTTTGTGAATATGGAATATTATTGAACTTCCACAAAGCGTCACAAATCAGTATAGCGAGGTTTTTGAGTGTCATGAATGGTCCAATAACCGTCACAATTTGAAGTTTTTTTTGTATCGCGTCTTCTTCCTAAATTGGCGTAAGATCACCAATGGCGGTCCTGATGTCCAAAGCATATTTATAAAGAACCCCGAGAAATGTAACCTAAAGATTTGAAGGAAGTTTGATCAACTCTGCCTTAAGTTCACTAGTAACCTCTGTCCCATTTCTTGATTCTGATTCATTGTAATTGCCAATGATGCATTCACCATTCGCGTAAGCCATGATCTCGCACAAGATGAACTCCCCATGATCCTTGAAATGTTGCGCGATAAAAACCTGGAATCCCTTAGGAGGATTAAGGATCTTACATATCATATTCATGTTATGCCTCCATTTTTGCAATGAAGATATAGGTAAATGGGTAAAGGGCCTTCTTCACCCATTTTCTGGTCACACAAGATGTCCAGGAGGTGCATAAGTGTTACTTATATAATATAATAATTTTATGTATATATATATAACATTTTACCAAATATATGAATGTATAAAGAGTGTAAACGTGAAAGGAGTGAGCGCATTGTGCATTAACGGTGCACTTATATAACTTTTTTCATTTGCGTCTTCTTTGTCTTTTAATATTTTACCAAATTGGAATATTATTTAAAGCTATTTGGATTCACAATTTGGACTAACAACTAGATTAAAATTTTATAATTGTGATTGTACTAGATATCTGTCATTCTTTTACTAACGCAAGGGGTGGAGGCAAATGCAAGGAAACATATCCAAATCTACTACTCCTATAGTCGTTCAAATATTTTTATAGTAGGTAATTCAATTTATTTATTTTAATTAGGTTTCATCACTTGATATCCGGAGTCATGGAAACATTATTGTGACATATGATATTTTTACATATATATATATATATATATATTTTTTCATGTAAACCTAAAAGTGTCACTCAAGTTGCACAATCAGGTTACCGATCGAATTTGTGAAAGAATACCTTGATCTTCATCAATTTATCAAGAGGAAGCAATTTAATTCATAAATATATTGATTATATATATAATAATAATATATCAAAATATATAAATATTATAGAGATTCTAAACATACAAGGGGTGAGCACATCTTGCATTTACTGTGTGAATATAAAAAATCATTGAACTTCCACTAAGCCCCACATATTTGAGTGTCATGAATGGTCCAATAAACGTCACAAATGGAAGTTTTTTTGCACCATGACTTCTTCCTGAAATTGCATAAGATCGCCATTGGCAGTCCTGATGTCCAAAGAAGAACTATCAAGAACCCCGCAAAATGCAGCTTGAAGATTAGAATGAAGTTTCATCAATTTTGCCTTAAGTTCACTAGCAACCTCTCTCCTATTTTTTACATTAAAATGTCACTCAAGTTACACAATCAGGTTGGTGATGGAATTTATGAACGAATACCTTGCTCTTCGTCAATCAATATTTGGGAAGCTATTTAATTATTAAATATTTTAATTATATATATATATATAATATTATAATAAAATATATGAATATTATAGAGATTCTAAACATGCAAGGGTTGAGCACATCATGCTTTTATGGTGTGAATATGAAATATTATTGAACTTGGACAAAGCTCCACAAATCGTTATAACGAGGCATTTGTGCGTCATGAATGGTTAAGTAATTATCACAATTAGAAGATTTTTTACAACCCGTCTTCTTCCTGAAATGGCATAAGATCATTAATGGCGGTCCTTATGTTCATAGCAGACCTGTCAAGAACCCCAAGAAATGCAGCTTGAAGATTAGAATGAAATTTCATGAATGTTTCCTTAAGTTCACTAGCAACCTCCATCCCATTTCTTGATTCTAATCCATTGTATTTTCCAATGACGCATTCACCATTCGCGTAAGCCAAGATCGCGCTTAAGATGAACTCCCCATGATCCTTGAAATGCTGCGCGACAAAAACCTGGAATCCCTTAGAAGGATTAAGGATCTTACATATCATAATCACGTTATGCCTAATTTTTGGCTATAAAGCCTTAGGTGAATGTGCGAAGGGCCTTCTTCACCCGTTTCTTGTTTACACAAGATGTCCAGGAAGGTTATAAGTAATACTTAAATAATATATATCAAATTATCTTTTACTTACTTTTTCCCATGTCATCCTATTTATCTTTTAATATGGAATAATATTTAAAGCTATCTAGACTCACAATTTGGACTAACAACTAGATTATTTTTTTAAAATTATTATTGTACATGATATCTTGCCTTCATTTACCAACACAAGGGGTGGAGGTAAATCCAAGGAAACATATCCAAATCTACCACGCCCATACTCATTCAATTATTTTTATAGTAGGTGATTTAATTTACTTATTTTAGTTAGGTTTCATCACAAAATATCCGGTGTCATAGAAACATTATTGAGGTATATATTATTTATATATTTATTTATTTTTCATGTAAACCTTAAAGTGTCACTCAAGTTGCACTATCAGGTTGTCCATCAAAATTATGAATGAATACCTTTCTCTTCATCAATTAATCTTGTGGAAGCTATTTAAGTCTTAAATATATTAATTCTACATATAATATTATATATAAAAAATTATATGAATACTATAGATATTCTAAACGGGCAAGGGGTGAGCGCATTGTGCATTTACGGTGTGAATATGCAAGATTATTGAACTTCCACAAAGTGCCACAAATCGTTATAGCATGGCTTTTGAGTGTCATGAATTGTTCAATAAACGCCATAACTGGATAAATTATTTTCAACACATCTTCTTCCCGAAATGGCGTAAGATCACCAATTGCGGTCCTGGTGTCCAAAGTAGAACAGTCAAGAACCCCGATAAAAGCATCTTGAAGATTAGGGTGAAGTTTCATATATTCTTCCTTAAGTGCACTAGTGACCTCTTTCCTATTTCCTGGTTTTGATCCATTGTAATTGCCAATGACGCATTCACTATTTGCGTAACCCATGATCGCGCTCGAGATGAACTCCCTATGATCCTTGAAATGTTGCGCAACAAAAACCTGGAATCCCTTAGGAGGATTAAGAATCTTACATATCATAGTCATGTTATGCCTAACATTTGGTGATGAAACCTTAGGTTAATGGGTGAAGGGTCTTCTTCACCCGTTTCCAGTTTGCAAAAGATGTTCAGGAGGCGCATAAATGTTACTTAAATAATATAATGATTATATATATATATATAATATTTTACAAAATATATGAATGTTATAAAGAGTATGCAAGGAGTGAGTGCATCGTGCATTTTTGGTGCACTTATGTAAGATTAATAAACTTACTTTTTTCCCATGCATCTTCTTTATATTTTAATATTTTACAAAATTGGAATAATATTTAAAGCTATATGGATTCACAATTTGGACTAACAAATAGATTATTGTTTTATAATTGTGATTGTACTATATATCCGGGCTTCATTTACTAATGAAAGGGGTGGAGGTAAATGAAAGGAAACATATCAAAATCTACCATGCTTATACTCGTTCATTGGTTGTGAGATGGCGGGGATAGTCTGTGGAGTCACTGTATTAGAACGCATCCCTGATTACGGAGACGGTGAGATATGTATTTATTTGTGGTAAGTAACTTTGTGTGGGAGACAAAGGGAAATAGCTAGCTATTTCCAGACTGTGTGACATAGGCATAAGATAGGTTTATATGTTTATATGTGAATGAATCGAAAGTAAAAGCCATTTATCAATCATGTTACGCAAATACCCCAAGTGTTAGTATATATAGTTTATTACTGTGATTGCATGTTAGTAATTTTTAGCACAAATTCCCCACAATGACTGTTTTACCAAAATTGATTATTCCTAACACGTGGTCGGATTGACGACCCGATCACGGTTGTGTTTAGTTAATTATTAGATTTCTAACATCTCTGTGGACGACCCTAGTATCTACCATTATTGGTAGTATAGTAGTAGGAAAGGGAGCAACATATAAATTTATATCTTTGATCATGTTCGTCTCTCGGTTATTAGTAGATCACCTGTGAAAAGGTTGTTATTAGAGATGCCCGGGAGGGGGCAGGTCATTCTACAAGGATTTTTAACTCGGTTTTCAGCCTTCTAAAATCTAACGTAAATATCAATGTAGTAAAAATTACATTGTTTACCTTGGTTCGAAACCGCGGTAAAAATTATTTTTTACCTCGGTTTTTCATGAAAAGAGTCGAGGTAAATATTCCTCACCCTTGGACCATGGCAACAATAGGGTGACGTCGTTCTGTATTCTGAGCCTGCTTACTACCCCATCTTCATGCAATGTTGTGGTGATTGATGTTGACCAGAAAATATGTGACATCGTTCTTCACCGTAAGCAAAATCGCATGAATTTGTTACCGACGTAGCTCAATATGGTTATGAACCGTGGTTAATTATATTTTTTTACATTGGTTTCTTTTCTGAAAAACCGGAGTAACGGATAATTTGATGAATCCATGATCAAGTAGTGAGCAACCTCGAGTGGAACGAATGAATTGTCGATGTGCTTCAGAGGGTGAGACGTCGTACTATCCAAAAATTGGAGTTGCCATAATCGGTTATTAGATGCCATGGCATATCAATAAGCACAATGTCATTTTAAATGACCTATGTCTCAAATATAGGTCCGACGAGGGTCAATTTTATCCTCCATTCATTCTTGTCTACGATGTCAATTATTGCATCATGGTTCATGGAGTGACATTGACTTGAATTGTGTGTCCAATGTCGCTCCATTAGATGTCCCATCGGTAACCCTTATGAATTATGAGCGATGTCACTCATTTTTTATTGGATTAGCCAAATTGTAATATATACTTCGCGACATCAGTCGAAGTGTAAAATATAGCAATACATATTTATAGAAAAGATAACCCGGTGTCGAACGCCCTTTCATATTGCATGTTACTACAACATGCATAAAGAATATACACATTAATCATGGAAACAACAAAATCCTTACAGAAAGAAGGTTAAATTTTTTTTACAAAATGAACTATACCATTGATAATCCATAACTAGATAGAGATCTATATCAAGGTGTCAAAAAATATCTTTGCGTACATCCTCCAAAAACTTGATGGGGTATGGTTCTTTGTCCTCGGAAAAATACTACAACAAAGAGTTATCTAATAATTGATAAATAGGTTGTGCATAGTCGTGATATTATTGATTAGATTAAATAGGTGAGAACAATAGCTACCCTTTGTAGATCAAATAGACTCTCCCTCACAAGCAAGACGAAGTCCTTCATAAAGTGCACGCAATGGTAACCGATTTCCCATGCAGCCACTTGTTTTTTTATGTTATTCAAATGGAAAAATTGTTCACAAACACATAGTTAAGTAAATATAGAAAAAATATATTTCATAATAAAATTTTGACGTTAATTTTAACCTTTAGGGACTTCCACGTGCATCTTTTGTGCTTGGCAATCATGTGATTTATTATCACCAGGGTAATTGTGAAGGAAATAGTTTCCGAGGGTGTTTGATGTAATGAAACATACCAGAACACCGTGTTTGATGGAAGGACGATGATGGCCACCATCCAATGTTTTCTACAAAATGAAATCATCATTAACTCAATATAATTGCATAATCTTTAATAGAATCCAAACAAGACTAATGCAGTAAGTTGAGTTGACTCACTGCTCGTAATAAGGTGCGATGTATATGCAGTTGTCCTTTTGCATCAACCGCGAGCTCAAATAGGCCAAACGCTACTCCATCGTAGCATGGTCATGTTGGATCTTTAATGAGCAAAGAATCCCTTTCCACCCTTTGAATTTGGAAATGGATTGTACATGCAAGAGCCTATATACATGGACATGGTTAGAGCCTATAGACATGCAAGAGCTAAATGCATTACTAATATTGATAATTCAAGTTAGGGTGATGCAATAATACTTAAAATCAATGTAGTTGCATCATGGGAGGTGACACATTATTGAAATTGAACAAGTCTTCTAAATCCTCCTTCCAGTTAATAGGATTTACCATGTATCCAAAAATACTCACTTCTTCCACATGAATTTTTTTACAAACATCAGGGAGGGTGTGCCGTCACAATTGTGTGGATGTTCTTCAGAGAACCATTCTTAGAGAGATTGTATGGTGGTGGATATATTATAGAGACACGAGACTTTGTTGGTTTAGAATCTCCACATGGATTGGATAATTTTGTTGTGCTACTAATCCTTGTCACAATATACATGAAAACAATATTAAAATGTATGTACGAAATATTTATCTCAACTCACTAGTAATAGTATATCATTTATCATGTTATACCTTCTTTGTAGACCAGCTCTCCAAAATATCCACCAAACGAAGGGGTCATACAACAAACATAACCAACGGCTCGTCCACTGTACTTGCCTTATTTTTTGGGATTGGAAGAACCACACCATCTACGAGGGCCTTTGTGACATTGACCGCCAAGTTGTCATTCAAGATGGGCTTATGATGATGCACTCGTATAGAAGTGTACAATATACCTTCAGCCACGATGTGGCTCTCTCCATCAACACGTTTGACAAGTAGTATGCACAAGCAGCTATTCTACACGAGAAGACTTGCTAATTTAAAACATAGAATAAAATATGTTCCTATATGCGAAATGTAATATATTTACTCATATCGTCATGCTGCATTGGATGGCGTCAACTAACCTTATTCTTAGTCAATCGAATGCAAGGATTGTTGATAAAGTCGGAGACGGGGGTACGGGCCCACTATCACACCCCGGGTGGTCATGTGTTGAGGTTTTCGAAGAAGCACCAAGAGAGGGAGTTGGCAATGTTGGTTTAGAACTTCCAATAATTCTCTCCAAGTCAAGTGGCATTTTTTTCCCATTCGCTTGTTGCGAAACATAAGTCACTAGTTGGCTTAATGTGGATTTCAAATAATCAATCTCTCTTGGTTGACTACTTGACTCAATATCAACCTTTTGTGGTTGAGGTTTGACAAAAAATATCCCTCTGTGTAGCTAGCATGCCGAAACCCTGGACCCTACCCAGATGTTTTTTCTTGTTTAATGCAACCCCCAGTGTGTCTTTCTTTCAATCCTCTATGAAGTCGCCGAACTCCTTTTTTGGTTTTAAGTCCTATTTAAATTACAATAATTTAAACTACAATAATAAATCTCATTTATTCAAATTTTTCCCTGAACAAGCATTCATATCATATGAACTAAACTAAATGCAAAACTTACGATTTTTTTGGCAACCAACTCCGCATCTTCGGTGTGAAACTTACCCTCGGTCTTCCCACTCCCTTTGTATCCCTTTAGTCATTTCTAAAATCAGGGAACCTCATCGGGCATGGGATATTCCGTAGAGGCCCTCGCTTCCTCTTCCATCATTTGAAGCTTCAATTTGTCATAGACTCTTGCCTCGAACATTTCCTCCATGATTATTCTTGTAGCTAGTGCGACACCTCTACAACTCATATAATTGAAAATATGTACCCATTGTGTTTATAATTTTAAGAATGTTAATGTAAATTCATTACCGATTGTTCATCTTCTAGTTTTGTTGCAGCAAAACCCTTCCAACTAGATTCACTTATGAAGGGATGATTAATTCTTGTGTTTCAATTCTTCTTCCTTCCGAACACATTATTGCCAATTTGGTTTTGAAATCTTTCCACCTTTCACCAAAGCGTCGTATGGTCTTTTTCAATCTTTCCAAATCATCACACTCGATCTCGAAGGCATATTGCATGGTCCTCCATAGTTTGGCCTTGTAAGCATCATCAACACGAGGCCACAACTCGTACAAGAAGATATCTACCATTGTCCTAGCAATCAAACCTACATAACTAGACCACCGATGTCTTTCCTCGCCTATGGCATTCCCGATGTGATCTAACTTCATAGGACATTTCTTACCTTTCTCCACCATTTCTATCAATTTCTTTCAAATTTCCCTACCTCGACCTTGCCTATGTTTTTTCGATCATTCAAATCCCTCCCTTCTTCGGGTCGTTTCCTTTTATCGGTGTTAACAAGAGCACTTAAAAATATAGTTCTTTAAACAAACTCTTAAATCAATATTTCAATATATTATTTGCATTCCAACCATTGTAATGGACATTAAATAAACACTAAGGTTTACATGAAAATGATCTCCACCGAGCTTCGCACATATCATGTTCTACCCACTTACTTGATGGAACAACATTCTTACTTGGCCAATATGAAGCAAGGGTCTCGAACAGTTGATGACTATTGGCAGGATTTGGAGTTAACCATGAGAAGAGTCGGTATGAAAGAAGACGATGCATTCATCAAAAATCGTTTCATTGAAGGACTGCGAGAAAACCTTCAAACGCCTGTTCGACTTCAACACCACATATCTATGGACGATTTATTGATGAAGGCGAGATTGGTAGAGAGCACATTGCGGCCAAAGAGACAACAAATCAATTACCCAAGCCAACGATCAGATTTTGACTCTGGAAGAAGTAGTCTTGGCCGAAACCAAAGGCACCCTATGGGCGGCCGAAACACAGCTTCTGTGTACACCAATCCGACGTTTTCCGGTGAAAGAAGGACGACTCCTCAAGTACCAAGCCAGCCA